>LQRL01018672.1:5287-15374 GCA_001703475.1 Hydroides elegans
CTAATGACATGCAATACGAAAACAACTTTAAACCATCCGATTCGGCATTTGAGCAAAATAAAAAAACACTAAAAAATTAAATGGTGTGGCCCGTTACCGAAAAAAAAAACACTGACCGATGATGAGAAAAGGCACTGCGCCCACCGCGGTGTTGAATGAGACGCCACAAAACAGGAGGAAACCCATTCCACTGGCCGCTCCTAGCATCGCAGCGATCATGCCTACAAAATGCAATTAAGCAAAATAGGACAAAAATCATTTGTATGTGATTCAAAAATTAGAATGGATGGAGACGATGGGAGTGAATATGCAAAAGCTTAATGCAAAGGCGTAATGTTCAAATGATAAGTAAAATATACATATATGTATAAGTATAAATGATATACCGGGAGAAGATTTACATCGAAATGATAAAATCAACCAAAGTTTGATCGGAATTACGAACAGGACAATTTCCTATAATTAGAGAGATGGGATAAATGGATAACTTTGACTTCGATGTACAGAGCTTGACCTCGTTCAAACTAAGAACGGTTTTTATTAGGTCTGGGTCGGGTCGGGTACCAACTGACGGTATCCCTGATTTGTTGTTATTGGTTGACGATATGAAGTACATGTATACTTTATTCTCATCATGTAACTGTCTTTTTATGATGACGCGTTTATTAATTATCTTTTTTACGACTCCTTACCGTGTTCTTTATCCCAACTACAAATTACATAATGTCCATCACATGTATAATAAACACATGTCACAGAATATCTTAACATGTAATCAAAACCAATATAAGATCAGATAACTTACAAGTGTTTTTTTTTTTTACAAACAAGAGCCAAAGCCCTCTTAACATATATTTCTTATCTTGTGACATTACCTATTGTTAAGTAATATAGCCGTTGAGATGTTGTTTTTTTATTACTTGAGACACGCAGAATGTTAAAATATAACAGAAAGCGGGTCAGATAGAATTGATCACTTGAATTGCAATTGACCGAGAGGTACCATTCCCAACTATAAATAGTAAAATACACGGGACCAGCAGATTTTCGCTCGGGCCAGTAGATTTTTAAAGAACCTCCTGCCCAAAAACTTGTGTGTATGATATGTTTTTCATTTTTTATTGTGCTTTGGGTCAAATGCTCGGACCGATGAATTTGCTATTAGGATGGCAGATTTAATTTTAACCGCCGGTCCGAAAGGCGCGCAATTTTATGTTTCCAATACGGTATTCTCAACTGTTGAAATTATGTGTGGTGACGTTCTCACCTAGACACCACGTGCTATAAATCTTTTTTTTTAAACTAACGTTACGTTTCTCGAATAGTCTTGTTTTGAGTTTTAGGTCATATTTTTTTTTCTATTAATGAATAATAACTTTTTTTTTTCAATACAACTCAATACATTGTCCATACATTGTTCATAACCATTCATCATTGTAAAGCATTTTTCTTGGAAATACTCAATAAGAAAAGTGAAAATCTGGGTCATATCGTATTGTTCAGACAGCTTAATACAGAGGAAACGTCTTTAAAGTGCTGTTTTCCAAGAAGTAGCTTATCAAGGAAACCTTATCAATGATAATCAACCAAATCTAAGCTATTTTTATTCTTATTTTTTTTCATTGCAGCAATAAAACCGGCGATATGTAAGAATTAATGAAGATGGTCCAAATTTATGAGCGGATGGAGGGGGCCTTTTTGCGTGAACGCAGGTCTGTTCTAGCTGACCAAATCGCGGAGCTTTTGTCTCCGGGACTTTTGACCGCGAACCATTAAAGTTTGATGTCCAGCAAAATGACTGAGAAAGAATGGATCACTTAAATTGCAATTGACAGGGTGACCATTCTCCAGACAGTTTAAAATCCCTGATTTTTTCCCTGATTTTTTCCCTGATCCAAGTTGTTTCCTTTTAACAAACTATAGCTATATTTAGTCTATATTCGAGCGCCGACGGCGCGAGCTAAAATTGTAAATAAGTATTCATAGAATGCTAGCACCGAAGGCGCGAGCGAAATTTTCTTAGGAATCCTAAAAAAAATAATGAATTAATACGTTAACGAAATTCCCTGATTTTTTCCCCTGATTCCTAATGAAATTCCCTGATTCTCCCTGATTTTCCCTGACGCTGGTCACCCTGAATTGATCGAGAAAAATGTACGGTTCCCGACTATGAATGGTAAATTACCCGGGGCCGGTGAGGTAGATTTTCAAAAACTGTCGGCATCGGGCCGGCAGAACTTTTGGGAATGATTTGGCATTTATTTATTTTTGGTGTGCATTGAATTTCTTTCGGGCGGGTTTATTTTTGGTGTGCATTGAATTTCTTTCGGGCGGGTTTATTTTTAACCGTCGACCCTTAGGGCCGGTATTTTCTTTTCCAATTAGGCATTCTCAATTCTGTTGAACGGTGAAACCCAAAACCAGGCACCAACTATCTATTCATTTTTTTCGCTAACGTGACTTCTCTCGAATGGTCTTTTTCGAGTTTAATGTCATGTTTTTTTTATACATGTACCGTAATTTTCCGCGTATAATACGCACCCGCGTATAATACGCATCCCCACTTTTGCCCTCAAAATGCCAAATATTCATATTTCCGCATATACATTTGTAATACGCACCCCGAGTTTGGAAATATTTTTGCTTTATTTTTTGCGTAAACTTCAGTTTTTAAATTTGAAATATACCTCCCAACATATATGAAACAATCCTAGAATCGGTTCGCAAACATTTTAGAGATTTTTTAATGTTTAATAAAGAGTATATTGTAATCACCATATACGCAAATGATAGAATTATATATTATGCAAGAAAAATCCGATGGGAAAATAATCATATGCGATATGTCCGCGTATAATACGCACCCCGACTTTTGGCCTGATTTTCGTAAGAAAAAAATGCGTATTATACGCGGAAAATTACGGTATGTATAATTATCTTCTTTTTTATGACTCAATATATTGTCCATATATTGGTTATAACCATTCATCAATGTAAAGTATTTCGTTCTTGGAAATACTCAATAAGAAAAATGAAAATCTGGGTCATATTGTATGGGTCAGACAGCTTAATACAAAGGAAACGTCTTTAACGTAATGTTTTTCCAAGAAGTAGCTTATCAAGGAAACCTTATCAATGTTAATCATCCAAATCTATGCCTTTTTTTTTTTTCATCGCAGCAATCTAACCGGCGATATGTAAGCATACACATTAATGAAGATGGTCCACATTTTTGAGCGGGTGGAGGCGGCCTTTTTTGCGTGAACACAGGTCTGTTCTAGCTGACAGAATCGCGCGGCTTTTGTCTCTGGGGCTTTTGACAGCGCGTAATTAAGGTATGATGTCCCGGAAAGCGACTGAGAAAGAATTGATCACTTAAATTGCAATTGATCGAGAAAAAGGTACAATTCCCAACTATAAATAGTAAATGACCAGGGGCCAGTGAAGTATATTTTCAAAGACTACCGGCATCGAGCCGGCAGTTCTTTTGAGAAAGATTGGTATTTTTATGTGTGCATTGGGTCCAATGGTCGGGCCGATGGAATTTCTTTCGGGCTGGTAGATATTTCTTAACCGCCGTCCCGGAAGTCGGGCAATTTGTTTTTGTAATTTGGTATTCTCAACTTTAAAACTTTTGTGCGGTAAAACTCAAAATTAGACACCAGCTATCTATTAATTTTTTATTCACTAACGTGATTTCTCTCGAATGGTCTTTTTCGTGTTTAAGGTCATGTTTTTTATATGTATAATTAACTTTTTTTATGACTTAAAATATTGTCCATATATTGGTTATAACAATCCATTATTGTCAAGTATTTCTTTCTTGGAAATACTCAATATGAAATGTGAAAAACTGGGTCACATCTTATTGTTCAGACAGCTTAATACAAAGGATTTTTTTACAAAATGTTTTTTTTTTCAAGAAGTAGCTTATCAAGGAAACCTTATCAATGATAATCAACCAAATCTATGCCATCTTTTTTTTTCTATATTTTTTTGTTTCAACCATGTAATCGGCGATATGTGAGCAAACACATTAATGAAGATGATTAAGGAATAGATTGGTCTGGAAAATGTGACATGTTCACTTATTTTCACCGATAAGTAAAGGTTGACCAATCATGCAATGTGGCGCGAGTGTTTATAGGTTCACGGAAATGCGTAATTTATATATAGCAGCAAAGGGACATATATCTAGCGTAGCGTTTAAAATGATCGAGGATTACATTGAATGTTAACAAAGATAGATACAGCCACCAATAAATCTCCTTGAATGACACATAAATCACTTCAGATATGGACAATAAAATGTTTTCAGTTTACCATAGGCTGCATATAGATTCTTCATAAAACGTGCGATTTCAACGGACGGTTTTTGTCTTTGCATATTAAATCGCAAGGTGCGCCATTTTCGGTCATTGTGATTTCATAAACAAAGAAAACTTTGAAAATCGTACGGTCCGGTTTAAAACGCACGTTTTATGTAATGGCAGTCTACGCATTTAAGATGATATAAGGTGCAGAGCTATGACCATTGCCAAGGTTCATATACGGTCATTAGATTACAAGTGTCAAAAAAGTAGTGAATGACCTTTTAATGTATCCAATAATTCATTACATCTCCAACACCCCAGACCCTCCCCATCAACAAATATTTCACTAATTTTCATCCTCCATAAAATTCACGGGGAAAACTGTTAAAATCTCCACAACGATTTTTTTTTGTAAACGAATTGATTTTTTTTGTATCTATGAATTTCCCCTTATCACTTATTCGCTGACCCCAAAAGGAATAGACTTTTATCAATCTTATTACAATTCAATCACAAATCCGACCCACCTGCTGAGGCGATAAATGGCTTTCCCCTGACCCAGTCCCTCATCAGAACCGACGCCCCCGCGAACGTGCCGAGGATCATGAAGGTCACCGTGAACAGCGGAATGACCTCGTAGATGGCCTTGTCCAACTCGCGCTCGATCGTCTCAAAGGTCTCAATGTTCACATCGAGTAGGTGCGAGTCGTAGTCGGTGAGGATCTTCTCTACTAAGGCGCGTGACCATTGTTGGGTTTTAAGCACATAGTCGGGTGTGTCAAAGCGGAGGCTGTAGGATAACATGAGCGCCTTGAATTCCTTGATGAACCCGCTTGAATCGAACTGCGGGTCGCCGATCTGCAGCGATAAGATCAAAGGCCCCGTGGGTGTCATGTAGACGGGGTAGGTGACACGCGTCGCTTCAACCGAGCGGTTCACCATGTAGTACAGAAACGTGTTCTCGATATCAGCGCAACGACCTTGCCACCGCGCGCAAATGTCATTGAATTTAATCACGTGATCACCATTTCCACCGCCGCCGCCATCTTGGATTATTTCCACAGCCTTGACATACGCGTCCAACCTAAACAACTCCATGATATGTTCATTCGTGAATAGATTGCCACCATCCTTACTCTGCACCAATACCCTTAGCATACCGCCTATCCTTGTCCTTCGCATCGACGTGAAATACTCGCGCTCATTGTACATAAACGTCTCCTCCACATTGGCTCGCTCCACTTTGCCCGGCGCCTCCTTGGGCACGTAGAGGTACTCGAGGTCGCTCGTGGGCTGGATGAAGAGGAAGCCGAGCGAGAGGGCGAGAGTGCCGAAGATGGGCGTGAGGAGGAAGGGGAGCGGGCATTTGGCGACGATGGTGCCGTATTGGTAGAAGATGCGAGAGAGACTCGCCGAGACGCAGTCGCGTTTCATGGCGAGGGGTGAATAGGTGGTTGATTATTTTGTTATTTTTCTTTTGAATGTGTGATTCTTAAGGATTGATGGCACTGGTTGATGGTATCCGATTTCGTGCTGGATGTGTTACTAAGTTGGCAGCGGTCAATGTTCATCGGTAGTAACTTATTCGATTATTGTGGCTGGTTATTGCCTAGCGTCACATTCACGGTGTCAACGTGATATATTATATGAAGGCTGCCTAAATAAGGTTTTTATTTCAGTTATCACACGAATATTTCATTGTTTTCTCATATCTGTGATGTTAGAGTTCGATATTTCCAAAATTTACGGCATAAATATCCAACAGCTGTATCATGCAAGTTCACTAGACATTTTCAAAACCGATTGTCTTTAACACTCTTTTGATGCTGGTCATGCAATATAGATGACAGAATACATTTTTAGCTCAGCAGACCACATGGGTTACCTGAAACAGAGCAAAAATATACATTACTTTCCATTTCTTTATACATCAATATCATATTCGGTCAAAATGCAGCCTGTCACAACGTCCCCGCTCAGAATGTGTAAGTCATATTTATCCTAGGTATCTTTATGGCATTTATTGCCTTTTATTTGATAATTTGATCGGCTGTGTTTCGACATGCATTACATGAATATATCCCATTTTAACAGATTTCAGAATAAACATTGATTGATAAACTGATATGCTAACCAATAAAACATATGTGTTAGCTGTGAACAATTTGCTATATATGATGATACGGTGGCTCATTCTCGATTTAAACCAATGCTTATAGTTCAACGCACCGTAAATGAATGGGTTATCAGAACAAAATATAACACAGTCATAAAATGGTCAAAAAACAGGATTTTTTATCGGACTATATTGATATGTATCAAATATTGGAGGGCTCCACACATAAGCGTATTGTTCAATAAAGCATTTTACTCGAGATAAGAATGGGGACAAAATATTTCAGTTACAGGGCCTATGTCATTATGTAGAGATTGAACTTTGGACTTACCATTGCTCATATACTGATAAAGTGAAAAAAATCGTAAACAATGATTGACATGTCAACAAAATTTAGGAAGTATGATGAGCACATCGGCTCAGTTATTCATGGAAACCGTCATTGAATGCTGGGTTTCGATATGTGAAAAAATACACAAATCGGTGAGAAAGACAATTTAGTTTACAGTCCCTTTGTGGTCATGATGTATTAATCTTGATAATGGACAGTGAACTACAATGTAGGTCGGCGCAAATGCTCGGTCAACTCTATTTATTAAAACATTGTACAGGTACTGTCCAATATTCTAATTAATGGACTGACCTCGCACTTTATTCTATGCGTTCATGACATTTTTTTAAATAAGATATTGGATAGAAGGGACTCATATAGCCTGGTTTAAGTTACACTTAGAAACACTACAGTCACTTCGATTCGAACAAAACATCGGGTTCCGAGCCGTTCGAATCAACGAGGGGCTACTGTACATGTATTCCATTTCGTCATTGTAAAATATACACACGATTATCGTTGGATAAAATATCAGCCAAAATAATGTTCTGTTATGCTTACAACCACACATCGAGATCGATTTAACTATTTCAGTAGTGAAGGTAAGGAAACGATAAGATGAAGGTCTTGCAATAAAAACACATGATAAGGAGCGAGGACACGTCATATGATGAAGGCTGTTTTTATTTTAAGAAAAATCTAAAAATAGAATACACAAAGGAAACGGTCGAAGGGCATCATCCAAGAGCTGAAGATAAATATCGGTCTCATTACATTTCGTTTTTAATGTGTGCTGATAATCTTTATCTGAAGAAATAAACATGATCGAACGCATTATGGAGGTTTGCAAAGCTTGATCCCTCTCACTCTTATGGACCCAAGTGATCAGTATTGTCGGGGGCAGCAGTTTTTTTTTTTCAAGTTGGACCAACGTGCGCAAACCGGGGCGAGATAGTAGGGGCCAAAGATGTAGGGTGGAGTATCAAAATCCGTACAAATATATATTTTGTATATGCTGTACAGGAAAGATGATACATGAAACAAATGACAACATATATAGATTTTCTATAACTAAATGCAGAAATCGGAAAATGTGATTAATCTGTTTATTCTAATAACCTAGAAATGTACTTATCATTCAAAATCCATGCGTTTTGTGCATGTTTCACGAAAAAAATGCTTGATAGAAGACGTTATTTGGTACAAAGTGATGTCAGTTAAATAAAGCATACATAATTTGTTTTATGCTATAACATAAATACCCCTATGATTATACAATGTATCAGCTGAAATGAAAAGCATATAATTAGGTTCGTTTAAGGTACGAGGTAATGCATTGCCTCTAAGAGGTAGACTAACAGAACAAAATATAATCGAGGCTAGAGCGACTTTCAGGCAAAAATATCAAGGTTAAATCAATGGGTCATCAAGAGACACACAAAAATGTCAAATCTAAAAGAGGCTGAGGTTGCTTTGGCCAATATTAGGGCATGGCCACATTGGAAGCTTTTTCGAGGTTTTTTTTTAACCCAGCGAATCCTGTCTTCCAATGTCATGAATGAATGCTTCCCTTAATTACAAACAAACGCCTGTTACGTTTCAAAAAGCAAGTTGAGATTTAAGGATTGACTGAAAAGCTTCCAAATCGGCCAGACCCTTAATCATGTTTATTAGAATCTCATTTTAAACAAAACACCTGTTTATCAAAAGGGACTATTTTGCCGATTTCAGTGAATAATGACAATCAATGAACTACATGTATTTTATTTAAAGGCAATTTCGAGACCAACGCGGTCAATGAAAACGAAAGACGGAGGCGCATAGACAGAAACAAGCTGATGAATAAAAAAGGGTTTAAGATAAATATTATTTTTGTTGATAAAAGGGTTGAAGATTATTGTTGCTGCATAACTTAAAGTTGTAAATATTGTCGTCAGTTAAAGAATTAAAATGACATTTAAGAAAGCTGCATAACAAAACATAAACACATCGCTACTTACAACAATAAAAAATGAAATTTACTTAAATATATAAACTTCGAAAACAAGATAGCTACCATAATAAAAGCCCAGCATCTCCACCCATCATAAACAGAAACATATTATAAATGATAATAGAAATATAACTTTTATATGCTGAAAAACGAGTTCGCAAAAAGCGAATGTTTAGACGTCTGAGGGGTTAAACAGTGCCATTTGAGAATGTTTTCATGTAACCACGTGTGAATGAGGTGCAAATGGAAGAAGGGGTTGACATGTAAACACACACCAAAGGCTTAGGTGATAAAAACAGGCACAAATACTTTGATATGAAATATCAATATGTTTCTCGCTTTATCACTCTAGCAACTTTTTTTTGTAAATATAGCAAACGTAGAAAACAGTTCGAAGAAAACCTATCCTATTTGTTTGTAATTTCGGAAAAAAAAACATTCAAGGACTAAATACGCTTGAACAATGTATCGATGTCTACATCTATGACCAAAATATTTTACCATGATTTCGTCGTTTACCTTTTTTTTATATTTCTGAAACGCAGAGCTCTAGATCTACCTTCATAATGTGGGAGGTCGATCAGTCTTTGCAAAGGTGCGATGAGACTCGAGCCGAAATCGAATGATGCACGAGTCTTGTCACATGCCAACCGAAACGCTACACGCTACGCGAATATCGAGCAATCGAAAACACCATACCTTGCTATGTACGCCAACATACGATGTGATATTCCTCATAGAATGATAGGGTCGACAACATAGTTCTATCCCAAATGAGTCGATATTACAGATCATTTATCCCGTGATACTAAAGCCCTGATCCAATGTATACAAGCTATCCTCCTCATCTAAATCACACCATATTACTATAGCGGTGTTCCCTTTGGCCGTGTAACAGCATCATTAATCAACGTGCGTCACAAAAACTCCATGTTAGTTATCGACCACCGTAATAAAACAGCAACAAAACAATCATCCTTTTTTCCTATATATATACGCATATGAAACACAGTGGTTGAGCCTTTTGTTTCCTACGTCAGTGCTCAAAAAGGCAAATCGATGGCTGTATTACTTAAGCACACATGCAACTGCCTTAACACAACAACGAAGCCTATATCGATTGAGAACGAAAGCAGAGGCCGATTTTGATACTGTCCCCTCCTCTCTCTCTGCTTTGTAAGCGCTGTGTGTTTATTTGGTGCGGTGTACATTGCCAGGCAGTTTAGTTCGGATGAGAATTTCCGAAAACTGTTTATCGGTTTTCAAATATCTGTGGATGTGAAGTGATACAGATTTGAACCTCATTCTGCCTTACGGTATCGTTGATACCGGTA
>LQRL01018702.1:1953-15406 GCA_001703475.1 Hydroides elegans
GTATTTTTTTTAGACAGCTTTAAGTAAATCAAAAGAAGTCAATAATGAAGCTACATTGTGTATATGGCATATGCAAGGAGCCCTTCTATTTGCAAGAGGGCCAGCTGTTTGATAATATTGTCAGTCCCTTGTGAATGTGAACTTTTTGTTTAACGCTCATGTTATTTTTTTTGGCTTGATCTGTCTATTTTTTTTCTTATACAAAACAGCAACCTCACACTTATGTATAGAATGCTAGTCAACTAACCGATTTCTTAATTAATCGATTATAATCATTTTTGCAACAAATGTTACTTGTATCAAGGTATTTCCTAATAGGAGAGGAGGGACATGATGTGGTGATTCACGTGCCGATATTGGATACTGCCCAACGCCCTATAGTCTTAGGGTCTCATGGGAGTGGGAGATATAATCTTACATACCGGCATTGGGAACAGCTACGATGTAGAGCCCTTCCAAAATGGCGATTGTTGGTTCTGTGTATAGGTTCTTCCATGGCACCTTCAACTTTAGTTGTCCTGAAAACATGCAAAATAAAACATGGAAATTGGTTCAACAATAAATATAGTGAACTCTAGGTGTAGAATCAAGATTAAAGATGACAAATGGTAGGCATACATAAATATTTTAGGGTTCTAAACTATACGTAAACTAGGAGATTTTAACATTTTAAAAATTAGATTCAATCTAGTGACCTTGATGTCGTTAGTCCAAATGAACTATAACTGAGTTGGCAAACGATTTTACTTATTGCTCATACATGCAATGAATCGTGTCAATCTAGGCCCAGCTGCTTGGGCACTTGGTATAGAGCATTCGATCGCAGTTGCAATGACTAAAAACATTGTATTCATCCAAAAGCATTGATGCATACAAGTTTGGGTTACTCATCTTGATGGCATATAAAATGGGCAGATGTTTTTTTTTTCAATCAAACAGAACTAAAAATAGTTCAAACAGTTCTTTTTCGGGCATCTTATAAAGCTCGTTTTCATAGACATTAAGGCAAAATATAAATTTAATTTCCTCTGATATACGATTAACAGGACGTTCACTAGCCTTGAAAATAAAGAAACATTTACATTTATTCCATCAAACTGAAATGTTTATGGCCTTTTAGGAATTCCATTGACATTGAGGACAAGTTTGGCATATGCATGTTACCGTAAATAATCCAACATTAAAATGCATATAGTTCACATTTGCTTTAAACCAGGCTGTTAAAGCAGGCTCATTTAGATAACACAAAAATGTATTTGATTTTCTTCCTACGTTAATCTTAAAACTAAGGAAGCATAAATCTATTTTACTGCATAGTCTGAACTTGTTTGTCTTAGAAGCACACAAGATTACGAACACTGAACGTTAGATTGATAATGCAAAACTAATTCTTGTAAAATATTTTCATTCATTGTTTGAGGGTGTGGCCACACGGGAGCAAACCAACCATTAAACCAAGCATTAAACCACTTAAGGTCGTGATGGCAATAACCAATATTTTATTCAAATTATATATCACAATTTTATACGGATAGGATTTAATTAAGAAAATGAAGCAAACAGGACTCAATAAACCTTACATTGATTCGTATTTGACAAATATTGTGACGTAATAAATGGCTATTTCGATTATCACGACAAGCGTAATTGAATCACATATGCTTTATTGTTACGTAATAAACAACATACTTTATACGTTAAAATGTAAAATGCCGTCGCGACCTTAAGTGGTTTAATGCTTGGTTTAATGGTTGGTTTACTCCCGTGTGGCCACACCCTTAGAAGTAATGTAATTTGGCTAGTCAATAAGAAAATAAAGTAATTGTCTGATGCATCGTTTGATTAAGTCGCTGAACAATTTCTTTACATGTATTTAACTAAGCTTTAACTCAACGTAAAAGTGAACGCTCATAATTATATCAATTTATAGTCGCAAAATTCGAATTTCGTCACATAACTGCGAAACAAAAGTTCGGGTGTTTCGCATTTATTTTGCGACTAGATTTTTCGATTAAAATAAATGTTGCCACGATTCCAGAAATCGAAATTGCGGAAAGTTTTATTTTCTTCATTTCGCGTTTTTGCGAAAAAAAAAATGGTTCAGGGTAAATTTCAGTCATCTAAACTGTCAAAAAGCTGTCAAGTTTGTTTGAATATAACAAATAAGCAAACAACAATACGAACATATGAATGAACCTGCTTTCAGAATCCGATTTGTTTTATCGGGCCATGTGCATAGTTTGGTAGCATATGGCATTAACGGTTTAATGTTATTTTTCTAAGCGACTGGCCTGTTAATAATCAATGTGAATATTTGGTAGTGTTTCATTCGCAATGTTTTGATGCATTCAATTAACAATGCGGTATCAGTAAAAAAAAATAGATCAAATTATGAAATCTCATTAAAATATGGTCCTGCTCAGCAAATAAGAGATGACTGCAGAAACTGCAATGATCATGTTTGAAGACTATTGAGTATATAACTCAAATTAGGTTCTGATATTTAAACGAATAGCTTTATCTTAACATGGTAAATCATTCACCTCATAAAAATCAGATACGAATTGTATTTTTATTAAAAAATATCGACGTTAGCGTAAAGCTCGGACTGATTTTAACCGTCGAATTTCCGGGCCCTCCAATGATGTTTCCTACCGATTTTAATAATTCTAAGTTAATAGATTAAAGAACTACTTATGAAAATGGAAACCATTGTATAACTTATCAATTAGAGCTATCTCAATTTCAGATGAACATACATCATGGATATGTAAAGTAAGTGTGTTTTGTTATGTATAAACATGTAGTATACGGACAGCACGTTTAGTAGTTTCGATTTCATATTAAACCATACATATGATCATTTATAATTGACGTATGTTCTTACCTATATTTCCAAATGCGACTTTAATTGGAAGATCAAGTTCATCCTAAAAACAAAGATGAGTGAGTGAGTATACTCATAAACATATTTATAATATTATGCTATTACTGAAATCTCCTAGCTTTACCTCGCATATAGAAACAGCATCACACGGTTAAATAAAACACTTACTCTACAAATCATATGTGTTTCAATTTTCAAAAAAAATATATTTAGAACTCTTTATTAATTTATTTCATATATACTTAAACAATGCCTATGTATTGTATTTTACTCTATGCACATTACACGTAAGACGTTTAGTATTTATCTTTTTATCAAATAAGTTCACTTACCAGCGCTGTCTCCTTCACAAAAAGATTATTCAATACAACATCACCTAAAACATACAACCATAAATTGATTTTAAAAGTAGCGTTAATCAACAAAATAAGAAATCTATGCAAAAAAATAGTTTAAATATTCATCATGGAGTTTTAGAATATGTACCGGTAGAATAGTTTATACGTAATCGCCAATTGGAAAATATATGTTAGTTTAAATGAGAAGCTATATGAAATCGAAATACCATTTATAAAACTCCGGTAACAGCTATAAACCATATCAGTTTAAGAGGTCAATTAATAACGGTCACAATATTTATCGCATGTGTGCATCTAAGCGGTCGCACGGTTGTATAATCAACCGTCGTTTCGTCAGCGAGAGTGTTTTTTTTTCAAACGGCACTCGCGATAGAGCGAATCATGTGAATTGACGGTAACCCATGGATGTTAAAGGCTTTCATTTTAAGCACATGTAAAGATTGCGCTCATGCCTTCGGCGTTCGCTTAGAAGATGTATATTTTCAACATGATTGCGCGAATGCCATTTTGCCCGCACAAGTATGTGTGTCGATCACGGTCGTCCTTGCGCAACCGTCGATTAAGGTTTATGGTGCAGTCCCGATATCGTGTTCTGTTCATGTCAATACAAGGGAGCCTATTTGAAAATGAGACGCTATGTACAAATAAGACTAATCTCAAGCTCAATATCTCTCATATTAGTGATTATATTGAAATTGTTTTTGGCTTAAAATGAAATTTAAGTTTATATTCATATATAATAAAACTTTAATATCATATTTCAAATAATTTAATAAAATATCTGGGTTTTAAATTTGTCTTATTTGTACATAGGTAAAAACACACAAATGCTCCCTTGTAAACATTCATCTATGATAATTCCGTACAATTTTATCCGGATCTACCCCCATGTACACGGAATAAAATCGTCAGGATTGACGGCTTACTGTATTAAAAGAAGAATTAATTTTTCGAAAAGACATTATTTTGGGCAACTTTTGCCCATTCACCACCAAAAGACAAAATTCGGGCAAACTTTACAAAAGACACAGGGTGTAGCATAAGGGTCGAAACCCTCGGTAATTTCGAGGATAAATCAAGATTACCGAGGCAGAATTGAGGTACCCTCGAAAAATTACCGAGGTAGAAAACCGGATCTACCGGGGCAGAAAAATACCGAGGCAAAATCGAATTTACCGAGGCAGAATTCAAGTACACTCGAAAAATCACCGAGGCAGGATTCTGACTTATGCTACACCCTGAGACACATATTCAAAGCAAGGCATTTCATCTGAACCTTTAACTATCTGACATTCCTTTCGTATTAGCCCGTACAAGCCAGCGATGCAGACAGATAGACAGACGATCGGCACCCCAAATCAAGAAATTACAAGTGCCTCAACCTTATGAGTTATGGTAAATGAAAAGACAGCGCATACAAGTTGTACAAGTAGGGTCCTCGCAGAAACAAAAAGATACAGAAAAAAAAGTTTAAATACCTCCCCAAATTCCTATACTGAGCTGTGATTTATCCAAGTTTTCAACGAAGTCGCCTAAATAGCGATTCATCAAATCTACAACAAGGCTTTCAAACACCATTTTGAGTGTTTATTCGTCTGTGAGTACGTTAGATTGTCATTTTCTCATCATATGACTCGAAATCCAAAATCTTGTTTACATTTTTTGTGAAAACGGGTAATCAAAAACAAGGTATCTGCAGTATTATTTGGCAGTGAGTCAAGATAAAATTACAGAGATAATTTTGCAATTCGAAACTTAATGAACTTCCGTGAGTTTTTCACTGCTGCCATAAACAACAGGATTATGACTTCATTGTAATCTATGGAGTCCAAAACTGAAATTTCGGCTTTGATAAAAGGTAAATTGCTACATATCTTGAAACATTTTTTTGATAATAAAATATGTCCATGTGCACATTGTATTAGATCATTAACGTTGAAAATAATACACTCGTGTGTACGAAAAATTATCAAGTGCACACCAAAACAGAGTTTGGCTGATAATAATTCTGTAAAAAAAATATATGTGTTTCCGATGTAGTTTGGATGAAATTGAAATATCAAAATCTCTTTTATTGGATAATTCATATAATTCAATTATTTTAATACAGTTCACTTTCTGTTTGCCCAATCTCACTATTGAGACGTAGATTATTAACTGAATACATCATTTAATATTTCTATTCACATTACTCTGCTACACTACAGTTGCATTTCAATTTATTTTTTCTTATAATTTATTGTTATATATTTATATCTCTTTTGCTTTTACTTGAACCGAACCAAAAAACGGAACATAGAATGTCAATATTCTCCGACTCAGCAACGGAATATTGCTGTTAAAATACAGTGCATAAAAGTGATCATTACAGAAATTGGTTGCAATTGTTTTTAGATATAGAGCATATAAAGATCTGAGTGATACATGTGAGGATTGCATGATATATGATTTTTTATTGTCGTTTCTTATACATATGCTTGTTCTAGTCACATATATAAAATCATCATTTGTTAAAACTTGCCGCCAAGATGCTGCTTATTTCTTTTCGTCAGTGTGAAACAGATTTCTGTCTACATACATATAATTATTGATTTTGTCGGGATTATGTTTAACTTAAAATTATGTATCATTAGTAAATCATGTAAATTGTTTCTATTTTGTGATGATAAGTTAAGTTGTGGTAAAATGAGAAGCACTTTACTTTAATATTCCACACACATTTAAGCGCAAGAATAACGAGAGTTAGAAGACTAAAATTTATAAATGACGAATTTACAAAAGAAAGCGAAGTTGACATTTGTTGGTCGACAGGTAGCTTGGCTTGAGCATTGACAGTTATTAATATCCATAATGAAGCGATATTATGCATGGAGATATATACATCGAGATATTTGCATTAAGATACATGCATGCCATTAAATGTGCCTCTCATGTCGACATGTCTACTTGCACATCAAACATTAAATTTGTATGGGCAACATCACTTTACTGTGAACTAGATTTTAATGAGTGGGGAATTCTACATGTAAGACTGTTTATGATGATGTTTCAAATTGACTTGACTTGTAGGCTTAGCTGTTTTCTACTTAGTCATCTAATGAATGAAATTTCGTTAAACATCGAGCTTAACATGTAATAAAAGTGTCGAGTTACCATTTAATAATTTGCCACATCTTGCTATTAAGGCTGTGCTTTTAATAAACATACATTCATAAAATTACGTTACTTCATTATTGGCCACATCTTGCTATTAAGGCTGTGCTTATAATAAACATACATTCATAAAATTACGTTACTTCATTATTTATTCCTGCCTATGCTAATGTTGATACAATTGGTGTTTTATGTAAATATAAACCTTATTTATAAGGTTAACCTTATGTATAAGTTTAACTACATTTTTATCAAAGTGATAAGATTATTCTGGGTATTTATAAATTATGCAAACCGAAATCAAAGTTATACAGGCTGCTTTAAGCACATTATATTAAAAACTAACGTATATAAAGGCATACCATTCGCGAAAACGCAAATAATTGATGATCCACAACAAAAAAAATGTTGATGATAAATAGACTAAAGGAGAAAAAATCGAAACTCCTTTCGTTTCCAACAAGGTTCAATTGCGATACCAAGCGTGACTAATATTTATTTCTCTAATGAACATTTAGCTGATTGGCAAACCTATAAATGCTATGAATACCAGCATTTTCCAAATAGGTTTACTTGTTGATATTGATTAGAGAACATAAAAGCACACTGAAACGTAATTGATAATCTTGGGCACCTTCTATGTTGTTAAGAATTATTCTTAGAACCGAATTTCTTTAAAATAAATAATTTCATATTTGTTCTATTCTGTGAAAATGCCAGGTAAGCAAGGATTATTTCCCAGCAGAATAAATAGCTGGATATTCCCGCAATATCATTGGAACATACACAAAGCCATACATATGAAGTTATTGGCACAAAGATGTGCATTTCAGATTATCGAATCTGAGTGCAAAGGAATGGGTTGTGCCAACAATTTCATATGTTAGGCTGAATGTTGTCAACATGTCTTCAAAGCCATGTGCATGTGTTATTTATAAATACTTATCGGAACTATTTTCTTGCACGCAGAATAGAGTAAATAGTTTTTTTTTTTCTCAAAGATGTTTCTCATGTTTCGAGTTTTATTTCTTCACTTAAACCCTTATGCAATGTAATAAGGAAACAATGGAGCATAGGTATCCATACATAATAAAAATAATTATTTTTATCTTATTATTTCTACTCAGTTTCTTCTGATTTTGTCAAAACAAATTTCTACGCATTTTGCGAAAGTGCCGATACAACATCGTATTTCCCTACAGTAGACTGCATCATTTTCTTTATACTGCAATTTCCAACATGCAATAAATACATGCCCTTCATATATTTGTTTGTGATTTGTCTTCTGATGAGTAGATAGCTGTTAAGTTAAGAGTGTCCGAGTCGTCAAGTTTGATAATATATTTCCAGAACAAGAAAAGTAATCATTGATTAGTTGTTTTGCTAATGTTCTAAAAAAATTGTAATAAATGAATTCTTGGCATGTTGTGTCACATTGTCCATGGGCAATCCTGATTCATATTAAACCCAGCGTTAAATTCATTGATTTTTAGAGTAGCTTATGTATCGGTTGTAATGAGAAATAAAACCATCACATCAAGACTCTCTCAATTTAAGTTCAGAGTCTATATAGTAGATGTTACCAAATAACGAAGGAGGTATCAAGTCAACGTAATGATAATACCTCTATTTGAATCTTACCGGCAATTGTCATTGATAAAGTGCGTCTCATAAAGTGATGTAGCATTTACGGAAAATGTTTTCTGTGAAACATACCACACAACAAAAAACGTAATACAAAGATGAGTCTTAAAAGAAACAACTTCGAACTCTACTTTCATTAGTTTTATTGCACTAACAAAATGTCTATATAAAAAATGTAAATGCATAGTTTTATGTTCTGAGCACATGTATCTTCGTTGAAATTCATTTCATTTTTATTTGAACACAGATAAATGTGTGAAGCGGCATGATTTTTAAGCATCTAGTTGACTACGACTTTCAGTATGGATTTGCAAAACACATACCGACCAGCAACCCCAACCAAAATGATCCAGTTGAAAGCAAATCTTAATGTATAGGAAATTATATATGTTAGCGCGAAACTGTAATTTCCACCGAACCTTGAATTTTGATAGCGAAAAATTCTCAGTTCATGTAAGTATTTTATGTCAAAATGTTATATATTAGGCTTTTAATAACAGCTTATCTTAATCATATGTATAGCAATATATTCATGGGTCATCTAACCAATCTATTCGAAGCTTTTTATGGAGTTTTATTCAGTTGTGTAATCGCAATAAGCCGATTAATCCCCAAGTTGAGTTCATGACTCAGCTCAGGGATAATCCTCTCTGGTAGTGTGCTTTATATCACTAATACACGTAAATGGATTAAAAGATACATGAAATATAATTATTTGCGGCCATATCTTAAGTTATGGCTATTAAAGTATCTTAAATAGATTATTTTTTCTAACATCATTAGAAAAATTAATCTTTCGCTAGCGAAACTATAGTTTCGCTCAAATTAAAGTTTCGCTGCCACATATATAATAAAATATACATGTACCTCCCTTTCATCCATTCCCCATCCCATGTCTGCACTACATGTTGCCGTCATTCATTTACAATCCCATGCTTCCATTTGCCGTCCTCACACACCGAACAAGCTGCCACCTAAAATTATTCAGGTAAAAGTCCATTTATAAAAATCTGATCAAATCCATCCGCCAAACTCCCTTTCCCTCCGTCCCTCACAAGATATTTAGTCCAAATAATCCACTTGGTTGTCGTCATCACCACTGTCTGAGTCGGTGTCAACTACTTCTCTGTATCTGTGTCAAAAATAAAGACAAGACCAGCTTTAATCATGGAGTTTATCGACATATCATTCTATACAAGATTGAAGAATAAATTCAAAGAAGGTAACTTTTCAAATAATAAACATGAGAGAAAATATTTTTCAAACTAGAAGACATAGAAAAAAAGCTAATATGTCATCATAAATTTGCCATTTAAAGTGTTGTCCATTTGTCTTTTATTTTAATTTTAACAAAACCTATAAATGTACATTGAAATAGTTAATATAAACCAACTATTCTCCGTTTGAAGAAACCTGTTTAATACAAATAAAATGGATACAAGATGTTGAGCAAGAAAACTTTTTTACGAACTTGTTAAGTGATGACCCCTCTGGATTGACCATGTTGGTTCCGAAGCGCGTTGCAAGTCTCTCGGCCGCTTGTTCCGCGTGTAGTTTCTGTGAAAGAATTTTGTAACATTTTTGTTATAAGAATAGATTGCTTAATGTTGTAATTAAGAATGGCGCATAAATTATGCATATCAAAGTAAACCTTTAGATCGGATAAAACCCCTTCTTTATGCTAGAGAATTAAAGAGTGTTTTCGGCTATTGCATCATAAATCTTCTTTATTGCTACACAGGGCTGTGTCGGGTCAATAGCCGACCCGACCCGATACCCGACCCGAATTTCTGAGAACATGATTTCCTTAGGGTCACATTTTCATGGATATGCTTTTATTTAATTATCTAATATAAGATAGACTGAAATATCGTGTTTATGCTTAATAAACTGACAAAATCTCACTGAAGGCTTATTTCAAAAGCGCTTTTAACTATCTATAAGCGCATTTGCACAACACCTTACCTCTAAGCGTTCCGTTTGACTTCTCAGCAGGTCTATTGACTCCTGTAGACTCACAATCTGGACGCCTTTTTGGCGCACAGGGGGCACATGTGGCGACTTCTCTAAACTCTCATCGTATCTGTATTTGAGTCGGGATGATCCACCTTTGAATGCGAACGAAATATATAATATATTAATTATAAAAATTATGTTATTATATAATTGAACATTGTGCTACCTTCATCTTCATGCAAGCAAAGTATAAAGAGATTGGTAAATTAATTAACATAGAAGCTTTGATAGATTGGGCAAAATCGCAATTAAATATTGATATAACTAATCATAATTTACAAAGATATATCATCCTTAATGTTAAGAACATTATGCCCATCATAGATGCCCATCTTAATTTAACTTTAGAAGATTCTAGAAAATTGAGTGCTAGAACGAAACGACGAATATTTCTTTCAAATGAAATTGTCGTTTTATAGTTCACTTATAGTGACAAGTGTGCAAGCACTATAAATGTTGTCCAAATATTGAGATGCTACCTTAATCATAAACGCTTACCGTAATAACCGGTGTATGACCCGCGGGTTAAACACCGATTTTACAAACAAAACACCAGGGTGCGGGTTATACAGCGGTGCGGGTAATACAACGATTTTAAAAACATAAAACGCTCGATTTTGGATTTTAATGGAAAAAGGTACCTTGATCCTT
The DNA here is from genome assembly GCA_001703475.1 of Hydroides elegans. Lineage (NCBI taxonomy): Eukaryota > Metazoa > Annelida > Polychaeta > Sabellida > Serpulidae > Hydroides > Hydroides elegans. The sequence goes on from LQRL01018702.1 coordinate 12,664, forward strand.
AACACCAATATCTTGCAGTGTCTTATGCCTGAAACCGCTTTTTTCTTTAGACCCGCTTTTTCCTTTAATTGACGCAACACTGGTATCACAAGATGTCACTACACCCACCATAGGTTGCAACCTAGAGTTTATTTCCTCTATTTTATCAGGCGATGAAAATTGTTCTGTACTATTATCACTGGCTTTTAAATGCGAGCTTTTATTTGAATTTGAGTCCTTGTTTTGCCCCGGTCCCTTAATCCTGTTTATGCTAATGGAGGATTGACTTGATAGCTGTGGTGCCATTTCATCATCCAGTGTGATTACGTCGCGAGTTGGTTTTACAAGACGTTGTTGTTCTAATTCCTTTTTGACTGCATGGACATTACTGGTTCGTGACGTTCTAGAAATGAAGAAATGCGTGTGTTATATATGAGAACAGAATATGGATTTAGAGCGAATGAGGAATTGTGATTAGTAGTATCTAGAAAATAATTACTGTGTATCTTAATTACATTTTCTATCAGTTTGGAAATCCGATTTTAGTACTTTTATTAAATGAAGATAGAATATATATGTTATAAAAATAGAAGAGGTTTTAGCTATAATAGCTTTTTCAATCCCAGGCATAAAAGGTGAAACTATTAAACCCTCATTAACTGAGCAAACACGCTGTGTCATTATAACAGTTAGTGCCAACTTACTTATTGGGAAAGAACTTTGCTTTGTGTTGAGGTTTGGATTCGGATTTCTTGATGACCTTTTCATAACTGTTGCACACAAGTTCCGTACGCTCATCAACAATCTGAAACATATACTTTAATATATAATGCACTTGCACTTAGCATGAAAACACTTCATTATGACTCCAATTATTACTTTTTTTGTTTTGTTTTTATTATCCCAATTATGTTTCATTACCTCAGTTCCATAAACTTTATTTGTTTACCCGCCTAATGTTAAGTATCAGACATTTTTTTTTGTTTTTGTTACAGGAACATGTCAGAGTTTATTGCATCATAAATACATATGCAGCTCCCGCACACTTATAGGCTGTATGAAAATATGTCCAATTCATTATTCTTCATTGAAACCTAAATCGAAATTAGAGCTATTACCATCTTATTCTTGTCACTCGTGTTCACAATCTGCTGTAAAGTAGACATCTCCTCAGAGTCTTGTTCCGACATCTCCCGCCCGTCTTCCCCAAGTCTCGCCCTTGCCGCACCCAGCGCCATCTTGTGAAATAATCGCGCAGTCTCGTCCACATCTCCGGTGTCACGAGATTCGAGTTCTCGCTTGAGGCGATCGATGAGTGAAGTTATCTTATTGCCTTTATCTGGGAGACCATCGATGAACTTTCTGGTAAAAATTATGTTAATGATATGTTCATCAATGTGTATGATAAGAGCGAAGTAAAAGAAAAGGTTGATTATACATTTATATGTTTTTTGTTGTTGCTTGAATTGCACATAAAACCAGAAATCATATTGCATGTTTTTAATGAAGAAACATTAAACGTTCTTTCTTGAATTTCAGTTTGCTCGCTTCGAATATAACAATTATAAAAGTTGAAATCGTTTTAACCATCAGGAACATTCGGTGTCAAAGACATTCTTATTCAAACATATTTTTGCCATTTTTAATCGGTGAGTCACCTAGTACATGACTTTTGTTTCATGATAAATGTATTCATAATAAATAGATACATGTATACAGATTATCGAACTTTTAGAAACTTTCTCATACACATACTTGTTTTGCATCAGCATTTCTTGACGCCGTAGCAAATCTTTGATATCTTCAGTGGATCGTTCAGAGAGTGACCCTAAGTGCCCTTGTTTTTCGCTAGACATCCTGCAACAAAATCAGAAATCGGAAGGAAATTAATAAACATAATTGAAACAATGGCGCGATTGTGAAATACCAGCAGGCCCGACCGCCCCCGATTTCAGATGGATAAATTGTTTTTTTTTTTATTGCAAGTTCCAAATATTCCCCCTTACTTTCCCCTTACACTGTCGTGAATAAATAATCAAAGGCACATATAACAAGGAAGTATTTGTGAAACACGAGCAGGCCCCAACCGCCCCCAAACTCGAAGGGGTATAGTTTTTTGTCGATTTTAAATATATTTACTATGAAAACCGCTATTTTTGGCCAATTTGACAACTTCCGGTCGGGTATGTTTGACCAAAATGGTCACAAGGCACATCTACGGACCAAGACCTATCATTTGAGTATATAGCCAAGTCTCTATGACCTTCCGTTCAAAAGTTCTGGCCAGTACAAGCTCAAGTCTTGAAAACCCGCTATTTTTGGCTATTTTGGCCAATTTTACAACTTCCGGTCGGGTGTTTCGACGGAAATGGTCAAAAGGCACATCTACGGACCAAGACCATTCATTTGAGCCTATAGTCAAGTCTCTATGAGATTCCGTTCAAAAGTTCTATTATTTTTGGTCGATAAAATAATTGAGGAAAAAGTCTGTTTAAAAATGATTTAGTAAACAAATATTATCATACTTTACGAGATTGAATTCATAATTCGGAAATGCAATATATATTGATTTTTAGTTGTATTTTGACGTGGGCAAATGGGTGTTTGGGCCAAAAATGTTTGGCGCTGCCCGTTAGACTTTGCCTAAAAAATGAAAATCGTGATTTTTTTCTATGAGACTAACCCTTAACTGATTCTCCTCCCTCTCACGCGTTTTACCACGCGGGTCTGATTGTTATTGTTTGGATCTTAAATAGAACATATG
>LQRL01018702.1:15416-40735 GCA_001703475.1 Hydroides elegans
AAAACATAAATAAACCAATGTTGGGTAAAGTACCTGTATTTTATTGAAAATAAAATGCAATCGGGAACACATTGTACTCATTAATGCACTGTTTTAAATAGAGCGGTTCATTCACTATCATATGATGAGTCGGGTGTGTCACTGTATTCGTCGCTGCTGAACGATATGATCACAGACGGAATTGACTCAACAATAGTTTCATTTAATTTCGTCATTTTCATTTTTTTTTTCTTTCCCTGAACTTTAATTTCGGCCAAAAACGAGAGAGAAATGGAAGGGATTGCATGTTTAGACGGGTATTTATATGTTAAAATTACTCAAATACTGCTCAAATGAATAACTTGAGCAGATATCGTAATGTCTGTCTTGCTTTCATAAAGCCCGGGAAAATGTTTCATTAAGGTCAATTTAGGACTATTTATATGAATATATAGGTTTATTCCATAGACTCTATGTATATATAGCATTGAAGAATCCATTTCAATCAATAGTTGATCTTGTTATTTGTCATTCCTCAACATCGAAACACGAATATAATAATAACAATGCAAATTAGAATACACATACATGCGTAGTTTACGAATTGAAGGCGAGGCAGAGGGGTCATCTGTTCAGTATTTTCATGAAATATGTTAGACCTTGATTTTTAATAAGTTTCTAGAAACGTTCCCAAATGTGCACCAATTCAACGTTAAAATTCAAAGTTCTAATTTTTTGCCCCATGTGACAAATTCATTTTTCTATTAAATTCATATTTTTCCAAAAATAAAATTCTAAAACGCAAAGCAAATTCCTGAGGGTTCAATATTTGGATTATAAATAATAGCCCGTATAAGCTTAAGTCTTGGGAAAAAAACGCTATTTTTTTGGCTTTTTTGGATGTATGTTTGACCGAAATGGTCACAAGGCACATCTACGGACCAGGACCTTTCATTTGAGTCTATAGCCAAGTCTCTATGACCTTCCGATCAAAAGTTCTAGCCCGTACAAAAAAAGTATGACGGACAGACAGACAGACGGACGGACACCCCAAACCTATAGGCCCCCAACCTTTCGGGTTGGGGCCCAACAATCGGAGCAGTTTAAGCCTTTAACTAGTACGGTACATAAAATCTTTGATTTGGTCCCTAGAAACCTAGTCGTCATCCAAACGGCTTATAGACAACTGATTTATCAAATCATCAAGTTTCGTTGAATTTCTATATCAGAGCACATACGAGTAGTATATCTAAACTTTATTACAACTTATTTTCTTGATGCGATTAGCATCTTTGGAATAATATGGGATATGACGTCCTCACATTAAATGTAGGAACGGGTTTTAGGGTAAAAGTGCCCAAATCGTGGCATATCATGCCTAACTCGCTGAATTAGGTAAGACTGTATTGCATGGAAGGCAGAAATATACGAGTCTATCGAGGTATTTAAGGTCCTAAATAGTCGGGTAGGGTCCCCATCATTTGTTGGTCGCAGATCAAGACTGACAGCAGATAACGATATACGTACTCGTACGTACAAGTTGTACATGTACTAGTACAGGGGTGGACATATTATGAACTGGACATAATATGAGCGCCCGTTTTTAAAGTATCAAATTTCTTTTGTATTGTTCAAACAAAAGTATTTTTAAGTCAATAATTTTATAAACACTTACCAAATGTATATTTCGACAGTGTTTAAACAATTAAAATATTTGAATCACGAAATAATTTGACCATCTAAAAAGAAGCGCTCATATTATGTCCAGTTCATATTGTGTCCACCCGTGTACAGTTAGCGATCGGAGTATTTCAACAATGTGAACTGTCCGTGTATTTTCAAAAGAAACGAAATTAACGATTAATAGTGAGTTCCCCTTACATTACAATACTGAATTATACAATCAGGTTTTATCGCCTAACCAGAAAAACTCCGGTGTGCCATAGACCCCTAATATCGCTCAGGTATTTTGTGACCATAGACATAAGGATGATTAATCATGTGCTTTAGTAAACAAATTGTAGCCATCAATAATTACATATTACATTGTCATTCATAAGTGTCACAATGACCCGATAATATTACAGTAAATCTTGAAAAACTGCTGACAAACAGGATTGACTATTTTTACTAAACTTTCGACATAACAAATTGTCCGTTTCGGGATTACATCGTGAATTTGCCAAATAAACAACCCATAAAAGAATAAGCTTCAGTGTTAAACAGAAGTCGTCAACTTTAAAAACTCAGTAACCACAGCAACAGAAGTCGTCAAATTAAAGAGCTCAACTACTACAGCAGAATGGTAATATACGAATTAAGCAATATTACCAAAGACATATAACCAGTTCGAAGACGTCTCCACATTCAGAGACATCTCAAATAATAGAGAGTTTGGGCAAAAATTTAATTTTGGGATGACCCTTTCGGTAATTCACCTTAGGTAGTGTTATCCTCAATCTCCAAACATACTTTTAATCAAATTTAAGCAATATGCCCAAACTGTCTAATATATACTTTAGTGCATACAATACGAAAAGATCACAACAAAACTCGCGAAAATAAACGAGAGAAAATCGCTTTAACAATAATAAATTGAAAAAAAAGAGAGAGTTTGGGCAGATATGGGAAATCCGCCGAAAGGACGTAAATTCTATCTAAACAAACCATTAACAAGCAATGTGATTGGTTATATTTGGGAAATCCAGGCTATTGGCACAACGATATTAGCCCAATCTCTCTAATAATTACTTTAAGAAAAACTAACCACAATAATCGGGCACAAAGCAAATCTTAGCTAATATACTCCTGCACAAATTTATGTTCTTATGCATATTTTAACTGACGGACGCAACAAATCGCAGACAAACAGAGTCAAACACGATGAGATGCTAGAGTGATTTTGTTTGCTCATTTTTATTGACGAGCAAAAAAATGAGACGGATCTCATGCTACCCAGAAAAAAATATTTAATCAGCTACAAAGATTTAAAGATCTTGTATAGAGCACCACACGAGTTGTTTACCATAAAAGCTTTCCCTGCCTAATTAAAGTTTGCTTGTTTACTTTGAAAACATTTCTTTTTTAGATTCGAGTAACACCTTGATATTTTTACTAATTCTATGATTTTGTGATATACGATGAGAATGATTATTTGAAAATTGATCAAAATTGTCTAATTAGCTGGTATTTGTTATATGTAATACTTCCTTGATTTGACTTGTACATTTAAATTTTAGCAAAATGTACTCATTTTATTATCCAAACTGGCTAGAAAAAGTTCACAACAGCCCGATTGGGTTAGAAAAAAACAGCTTTTTGATCAAATGTTTTGTTTTAAAAGTTTTATGATATTGAAGATCGTATTCATCAAGATATTTTGAGATTATTTTATAACCGTTTGAACACTTTGTCGTTGGGGCCAATCTCTTTAGAAATTATGAGATCTATGCATTTTTGCGGGCATACTTAGGATCATGTTAGAACAGTGGTTATAAAAAAAACGTAATAAATTATGTGGCCAACCAGCTAGCAAAAGGGAACATCTTTGATAACGGTATAAATAGAGCGCTTGCCAAGGAACATCGCTCAAAACCAGTGGTCATCCGAGTCATGATAAAACATCATGCCAATCATGTCAATGCCTTTAGCTTAGTCAGGTTGCTGATTGTAAAAACAATACAAAATTTAAGTCGGGTAGCTTTAAGGTAACATATACATTGTTTGCACTTCTCAATTCTATCTGTGTATTAGATTTATTATTCTACTTGATAAAAATATAAAATGAGCGTTGGTTAAAGAGTAACAAAAGTAACAGATAGGCTCTGTAACGGAAGCAGCAAGTCTGTCCAATGCATATTTAGTTTATCATCATTCATTCAATCATTTTCCATTGTGGTATATTCTCTAAGAGTTTGATAATTCATATTTTCGAGTCATTGTGATAATCAATTAGATTTTCGTTCAAAGGCAACTTAAATAAATCACTTGTTATACTATTGAATAAATTACATTATTAGCTCTGAAATAATACAGCAATAAGATTTTCACATATGTCTTCTGTTTATGTTTGCAATGGTCTGTTTGCCTTTGTCTTAGTGTCAACTTCTTACTAAATGTCATTTTTTAAATATAAGGCTGTTGGCAAGGCTTAAACTTTATTAAATCCAGCATATTTAAACCCTTATTTAGTGTTTCTGTATCAGTCTTATATTGAGCTCTGTCTCGGTTCACCTGTACCAGTTTATTCTGCGACATCTTAAACCCTTTTTTAGTTTTATGTACTCTGTTTTTCATAACTTCATATACAGAGTTTTAGGCGTGTAATAATATCATATGAATGGCGTCTATACACTCTCTGTGTATGATTTTTGCGGTTTATATCCTTGCAAGGTAGTGTATTTTGAATAGTTTTAACGTTTTTTTAAATTTCTGTTTAGTTACAAGCCGTATGTGTAATCGCTTACAAATCATATATCACACTCACTATCCAATTTGTTTACTAAGAACACTTGGATTAAGTTAATCGATATGTGTAGATATTCAATGTTTTAGATTTACGACGCAGATGAAACTCAAATGTGTCTTAATTGATGCCAAATTTTCATTGGACACAATTGCTATGACTTATCGATTTCTTCCTAGAAGCTTACCTGTTTGAAATAAGTCCTTAGCCGTTAGGGAATTTGAGCTTTAGTTCCTCAGATTCATGTTTGCTAAACAGGCCACTGCACATATAAAACTGTGTTACCGTATCATATTTAAATTGATGTGCAGATTAACTTAGATTTACATCACTGTTTTTTAATATTATTGTTATTTTTCTGCAGGTATCAAGTTGATATTGGCTGCTGGTTCAGTCACAATACGTTTCCTAGCTAAATGCCATGTTTTGTTGTTTTGTTTACATCACAGCGTTTAGCAATCGTGACGCAATAAATAATTTGAATATTTACAGTGATTTTCGGGTGTTTCTATTGAAAATGTTATTACTTATCAATATTAAAAAAGTAAAGATTCATTTTGAAAATTAAGAAATTATAAATGACGCGAAGACAAAGAAAAAGATGACGAAGAATAAAAAACGATGAAGATTATGATGAAAAATGAATGAAGAGAATAGGCAAGACAATCAATATATCAGGCAATAGTTAAAAAAAAAGGATATCGATTAAAACACCTATCAGCAAAGTATACAGATGGTGTTTTATTAAATGCATATTCTATTTTACATTGTACATTAAAAAAGGTGTGTATCTGTCAAGTACAATGCATCAAACAAGTAATCAAATGTTTATGTTATCATGATTAAAAGAGACAAGAAAATGCTTTGCAATTGCATGTTGGGGTGCATTTGAATAACATTTTATAAATAAAGACGTATTTAACAACGCTAAGAAGTAAAGCAAAAGGAACATGAAGGAAAATAAGAAGGAAGACAAGAAAAAAGGAAAATGGATTAAAAAAAAATGCTATATTCTTTTTGAATTATATCTAACCCATATCCACCCCATATGTAAACAGATGGAGTTTCGAATATTCATTTCCTACATATTTTTTTTATAATTTTGAAATGATTTTATTATTCTTGTGTAGAAAATCAAGACTTGACCTTTAGTAATAAATTGGCGATACAAATACATTTTGTTTAATAAGCCGCTATTGTGCTACCATTCACTGGTGAACCTAGCGAACGTAGTGAACGGGTATTGTGCTACCATTCACTGATGAACCTAGCGAACGTAGTGAACGGGTATTGTGCTACCATTCACTGGTAAACCTAGCGAACGTAGTGAACGGGTATTGTGCTACCATTCGCTGGTGAACCTAGTGAACAAAGTGAACGGGTATTGTCCTACCATTCACTGGTGAACCTAGCAAACGTAGCGAACCGGTATTGTGCTACCATTCACTGGTCATACACCGAACATGCGCCACGCTTTTATATATATTCTATAAAAGTGTTTGGTGAACCTAGCGAACCTGGTAAACCCCGGTGAACATGTTCGAGTTCTGGACATACCTCGCTGCATAACCTTCATTTCTGTGATGACGTTATTAACATTTTCACAACTTATGACGCTGTCTTACCAAGAAATATTCCCAACTGCTGCTTGTAATCATGCATTATCAGATAATATTTTTTTTTAATTGAGCATAATCTGCATAAGTAATTCACCTTCTAGAGGATAGAGGTTTTCTTATTATCCTTGGAGGTGAGTCTTTAGATTGCGCAATTTCGAGGATGTAGATGATCGGGTATAAAAACAGACATGGCTCGATAATTGACCGTTTATTGGACACTTGCAGTGTATGATTCGTCGAGTTCTACAGGCTGTGTTATATCAAACAATTAGCTTCTGAACCATCTGTTGGTGTGCACATGAGTGCCCAATCGCCTGAGTTCTATAGTGTACATATGTACTTTCCCCTCGACCAATGAGGTGGAGCCATGGCCCGCCAAAGGTCTCTCGACTGAATCAACTCAACCGAATCAATCTAACCATCCAAAATAAAGGACCCCGTATGGCTCATATATTCATGTTGGCCACTAGGGGTGTGACGGTTCGCTAGTCCTTCGGTTCGGTTCGATTCGATACAGCAAAAAACCTCGGTTCGGTTCGGTTTTTTTTCGTTTTTTTTATGAAGGCTTTTACATTGATTATTTGAACAAATAACACCCTTTTCATAAACGAGTTAATGTTCAACTCATATGAACTATTAATAGCATATTATTAGTTTGCAAATTGACACATGGTATATAAACCAATTTAGATAATGCAAAAATAAACCCACGTTTATATTATATGTTATAAAATATCACATCGAATATACATTTATCATGAAATACATATAAAGTGATATCTATTATATACCATTTAACATATATATTTTTAAGGATGGGTCGGGGCCCCGAAACCCCGGGGCCCCGTCAAAGAAAGTCCTACCCCGGGGCCCCGTCGTTTCTTATGACATTTACTTTTTACGACACAAAGTTTGCTAAAATAGATCAAAATTATTAAAATATATATAACAAAAATATATGAATAAAAATTTATTCACATTTGCTTGTTTAGTATAAAGGTTAATGCAGTGAGTTATCATTATACTCGGTTAGGGTCTAGAGGCTATCATAGATAATAATCTTGAATAATCTTATTGAAAATCGAAATAAGGGTCAATAAAATAAAAAAAAGTATCAGAGCCACTGCCTCTTATTAATGAAACCATTTTCAAAACAATTTTCGGTTCCAATCATTATTACTGAGTTGGTTAATAAAAATTGTTTCATTATCCACATGTCTCTATCGACAGTCAGCTTTTGTATCATCTCGTTGTTGGCACGCAAATTGAATCAAATTTAAAAAGAAAAGAGGTTTAATGTATCTGCAATTCCAAAAAAAAATGTTTCCAGTATATATATCAGTCGGTAAAATGTGGCCCTTTCCCCCTAATCAAATCGATTTTATATAGATAGTGTTATAAGATAGTGTTAATAAGTTTGAAGGTTTCTGCAAACTGACATGCTAGATAGTTTTAGAGGTACAGTTCGATTGGACCAGGTCAAGGGTCGATGTGACATTAAAAAACGAGGTATCGACGGAGCCCTGCGACTGGGCGGGGTTTGAGTCACGGGGCCACGGGACCGAAAATCTCGCCCCGACCTATCTACTAATCTTCTTTAGGTTTGTTCATTAATGTTTCCCATTGGCATCGCCTTTTGAAGATTGAAACCGAATGAAGACAAATAATATAAAACCGCATGTTAAGTGCAAAACCTTAAAATATCCTGGTAAAATAATTCTATTTTATTCCGTATGAGTTTTAAATAGGTAAATAATAGAAAACTGTATATATGTTATGTAAATGTTCAAAATAATATAAATATCTACATTTAAGAAAAAAAACCGAACCGAACCGAGATTTTGGGTCTTCGGTTCTCGGTTCGAACCGAACCGTAAATTTTTCTCGGTACGCGGTTTCGGTTCGAACCGTCACACCCATATTGGCCACCATGGCAGGCACAACAGATTGTTTACTGGGAGACAGTGGCTTACTTTGTGTCATATTTTGGGAAAGTTTATTACGCTTACATAACTTTGATTTCCTCAATGTATTATATTTACAACATCGTCGATAAACCCTATTGTTTTTGAAGATATATTTTATTGTAATACATTAAACGGGGTTCGAACCGTGGACCTCCTGTACCACTTAAAATTCTAGCAAATCAGTCAAATACATCAGCAAATATACAATTTCGTGGTGTATTTGTATTTTTCAGTTATTTGTACGTTTCTTATAAGGTTATGGGATGCATCCGCAACTTCCACATTTCTATGTTCCATGTTGCAACGAGTGCTGCTTAATCCTAGAATCATTTCAGCTTTATATCTGATTTTTATAACAGGGAACCAGTTATATCTTACCGGGCGACCAGAAAGTTTATTTTGTAACATCGGTTGACACTTCCGTCAACAAACTTTCACCCGTACTTGATTAAAATCCTTTAAATACATTAAAATGGATTTGTTAGACACTTTAGAATGGATATGCTTATTTGTGACATTAGGTCTATTTATGTCCGGCATGTAAGTGCGGTATACCTCTTATTTTTATCATGAAAGTCAAGACAAAGCTGTTGACAATCCTGGTCTTGATCATGATCAACTAAGGCTCTAGTTCATATGTTTATATGTTTTATATAATAACCGGTACTCTTATCCTAAATGAGATTTGAACTTTTGATATTCCAACGAGTGTTAACGATACAAAGTTTGATTAAGATTGAAACGCAATCTGCAGGGCCCCCGCTCTTAAAAACCTTGGGGCCCAACCCAAAATCGGATGACCCGAACATATCAATTTGTACGTAAAAAGGTTCGAAAAGTGTGGGGACCCGTCGGGCTCTCGACCTCATAAATCGAGGAGGGGGCATATCAATGTAATGTGAAAGTATAAACACAAAACACTGAAAAAGCAAGAAAAGGTCTACTTTAAAATTCATCGTATTAGAGTATACATTCAATTGAACACATCGTTCCCTTGTAGGCAATGTAATGTGTATGGCTGGATGAGAATTGTTATTTGTTATTGTTATTTTTTATATACGCATCAACATTAAGAAGCAAATAGCTCATGATTGGTCAATCTTGATGGTGAAGGATATCGAGCTGCAAGAATTTATAGTCTTACCTTTGACTAACAGTGTTTAAGAATAATAGTCTGTATAAAAGTAGTCATTTCATATATATTTGATTGTATGTTTCTTTTTTTACAGACCGCCATGTCTTAAAATGTACAGGAATCGAAGCACCAGAAATGTCCCATACAACATCTTCCTGCTCAATATCCTAAGGTACAAACATATTTATTTATAACAAATGAGTAACGAGGGATTCGAAAATTCAAAACTAATTTTGACATTAAGCCAATAAGCAGTTTGCGAACCCACATTATATATATATTATATATAAATAATGGAAGTTAAACGCTTAAATGTGCCAAAATAAAAATATCATACCAATCACCATGCAATAATCTTATCATATACTGGTAATAAATTACTGTTGTATGGCACACTGTCCTTATAGTCTTGTCGATAAAGCTCTAGCAAAATCATTAACAGCCATGTGCCAATATCACATTATAAGATGCATGATTAATTGATATACTGCTTGACTTCAGTTGCTCGGGTATGTACCATTACGGGACCTTAATTGGCAACAGCACCCTTTCGCTTCTCAACGGTATCGGTCTACTCCTGCAATGCTGCTATGTAATCGTTTACCTCACTGTGACCCAGAAAAAGGTGAGTGAATCCAAGTTTAATTTCATCCTTTAGCTAAATGAGAGGAATAAAACGAGGAAGTGTATTACCATAACCAAGTCTAAATACGGCTCCGGCCGCAGATACAATTAGATAAAACCTTAATGATCGATATCTGCGCTTCCAGGTTGGAATCGGATCCAGGATCGATTTCGGGCGTTTGAAATGCAAAGTCACCCTGACAAAGCCGCATTTTATCACGAAGAAAGTTATTGTGTGCTAAAAAATTATTATTTAGATTAAATTGGTTTATTTTCTAGGATGATTCCGTGCCACCGTGCACCATAATTTCATGAACATTTCCTTTTTTCCAGGGAGATTCCTTGCTCAAACTCTCGTGCGTTATCATGTACCTACTGCTGCTGTATGCTTACTTGTACGGAGTGATCGTGAATAAAAGGGAGGTGGCCGATACTCTGGGATGGTCGGCGAGTCTCATTGTTGCAGTTATCATGGCTCTGCCTGCTTTTGAAATTGTGAGTAGCCTATAATGTATTAGGTCGAAGAATTATCAAGTAGACACTCTATTTAATTAAAATGTTACCTTTCGAAATCCACATACTCTCCGAAAACAAAGGCGTTTTAGCAATGAAAAGATTATTTTGATTAAAAATATAATTGCTTCGGGTATTTATGTTAGGATGATTGAATAAGATGTGTTTAAATGTCATATTTTCGAGTTGCACAAAGAAATCAGAATTCTAACTCAATTTGCTGTCCATTTTGCTGCCATACAAACCACGATGTGGTAATTTTGACTGATGACCAAACCATTTTCATACTTTGTTGGTATGTTACTTGCTAGTAACGATGACCAAACCATCGTATTGCTCAATTGATGACAATTACATACGTTGTGAGTAATGGGATAGTTTTCGTCAAAAAATCTGTGTTTGAATCCGTTGGATTTGTTTTGTTTTTGCAGTATGGAAATATCTCAGGTAAACACGCCGACGGAGTCCCTGCCATTATGGTTCTCTGTACACTCGTTACATCCACGTGCTGGTTGTGTTACGGTATGATGCTTGGCGACGCCAATGTCTATGTAAGTGGATATATTTGAGAAGGGGTATGGGGCCAGTAAAATTAGGCCATTGAGAAGCTTGTTTTATGTAAGGCATGTTATTTCCTCGTAAGGTTAAGTAAAGGTTTTGTATATAAGTCACGTTTTCACTTGAAGGATATAAATATGTCTAAAAGAATGGATCTTGAAGTTGGAAGACTTATACTAATGGCTGATTTTCCCTCATGATATATTTTCTATACTTTGTTGGTTTGTTCCTATTTAGTGAAGGCTACATACAGAATAGTTGGACATATAAATCATTACAATGTTCTATCTTTTATGTTGTCTTTGACTTGAACCACCCATAATCGTAACAAAATACGAGTTAAAGACAGTATTTTCTTTATTTCCAGAGACCAAACTATGTCGGCATATCTGTCAGCATTGCAAAGCTACTCGTCATTGGAACTTACGGAGATTAACGAAAAAGTATGCTCAATAAACGTGGTGTAGCCTTAGGATATTGGTTCAGTTGTTTTGTTATCTACCTGACCACTTGAAGTTGATATTTTGTTATGTTATCTGTTATAACAACCGGTTATATCGGTGTGTCTTTCAAAAAGTGATGCATCTATATATAGATCTATAAGTATTATCATAGATATAATTTATTAGGCAATATTAGAATCAGTTAATAGAATATGGAAATATTAGTACTTTCCCATTGATATCCAGTTTATTTGTGTTGCCTATTTTGTTTACAAAGTTTTAAAATAGTGTTCTAAAATGTATATTTTATATGATGTATAACGTTTCATATACAAACGGTAAATGTACCTGACGTTAGGTGTGTATTGTTGCTATTCGTTTGATAAAATAGTGTTATAGTGAACATAACTCATTTAAACGTAATGGTTATACAGTATATTTTCTAATAGTTTATAGGTTGTAGTATATTGATAAAACCTTTAGTTATATACGTACATAAGCAGTATGATATAAATGGAAAGCTGACAATTATATTTCTTAAAGCCTCTGAACAATTTTCATATTGAATACTATAAGTGGTTTGAAATGTTACTTAGTAAAATTATAGGCCTATGTAGTATCTAAACATAAGTGAGATCTGATTTGAATGTACATGTATATATAGAGTATTTGAAAAGTATTGTCCCAAATTAAATTATAAAAATATAGCGTTATTATTACATGAAATATAGCTGAAATCTCATATTTTCAGTTCTAGTTTTATTAAACATGTCTTTACATTTACCATGGTGTTTCGAAAAGAGATCTGATATATGATATGTTTATAATTATTAACACGTCTTTTAGAAATTATATAGGTCTATTTATCTATTCTAAAGCAGCTTTGTGATTTAAACATATTTCTATAATTGAATTCTAACCTGTTTGCGAGTCCCACTCTCTCAATGTTTTGGTGCTATACGATCGATTTGTTGAAATTTTGTTTTTATTTTGAGCGGTATGTATAGGTTTTAGTTAATTAAAAAATATTCAAATAATGCAAATAAAAGTCACATAAATAAATATTTAATTTGTTTTATTACGATTTTCTTAAATGAATTCGATTGAATGTCTTTGTTCGGAATGTAAAAAGGACTTCTCTCAAACTTTCATAGGAGCATGCTTGTAGGAGCATCTCGTGATCGTTTTTGTCCGGGAAATATAACCAAAGACTTACAAACAAAGATGCCATGGGAAAAGATAGGTTGGATTCATTTGAAGTATATCATTTTGGGCTTACTTTTGCAATTCAATAATTGCATCAGTATATTTCATTAATTCTAATAAACCGAAATAAAGTCATGAAAGGGAGGTTTGCATTCAATATTGAGAACCGGGTGTTATTGCTAAGAAATATCGTTAAGCCGTCTCACATGACGCCTACTGCATATTAAGCCAAGATTGTTGTTGTCGTTTTTTCTTCTTCTTTTAAACATGTATAATATGAACGGGTGTCTAATAGTAAATATGATGCCCTACCCTTGTTTCCAATGCAATAATGTGTAAACACAGTGAGGTTTTATAGCAATTAGTAGCCCTGATTTCGTATAATAAGAGCCATTTACAAATGGAATTTGATTAAATTTGTGGTTGGTTAATGTCACAATAGAGCCATATGGTGAGGGATGGACCATATGGAATTCATATGGGTGCATATATGGGATGGAAAGACAATTGTCTACAGTATATGATATGATCAGGGTAATAAAAAAATGATATCCTTAACAATGGTAATGTCATCAAATTCTCCGCGGATATATTCTTTGATAACATAAACATACGTCCATAAAACGTTTTTATTCCATAAATTATTTAAACGTTCAAAAGACGTTTATTCACTTTATAATGCCTTTTAATTGGCATTTTACCACACATGGAGATTATTTTTTTTTAATCAACGTTGTGGTAACGCCACTGACATAATTATGGACACTGACGTCCTGGCTCATTTAATATGAAACGTTAAAATTACGCTTAAACGATGTCGTGTGCGTTTTTTTTTTCTTGTGAATGTGACAATCTGTAAGATATGCCAGGAAAAATAATCCAATAATATCAAATAGTCTTTGTCATTGACTGTATCAATTTCCAGATGTTTTCATATCAACCTATATAAAAGGGAACATTTGCTTTACTTTAACATTTAAATTCAAAATAAACTGCAACAACATGAGGTCATCAATGTTGATACCATTGTGTCTGCTGATAGTTTTGGAAAGCGTTGCTCGTGGTAGGTATTACTTAATTCATGGATGTTTTAAATGGCGATTTTCTTCAAACTATCGAAACGTTTTAATAATCTATAATTTTGTTAATAACGATAAAAAAGAACGAATTCAGATATTTTCGTTTAAAAAAGTTAATGGGTTAAATTATAACTAGAAACTGTGATGGTAAACCAAAAATAAACTGCTGTTATTGGACCTGCATAGTTTGACCGAACCGACGAAAAAAGATAACAACGTTATGTTGCTGGCGTTAAATTAAATGCAAAATATATTTTTTTAGATCCAAGAACAGTTTTTTTTTATTTTGTTATATCTACATTGATTTCAGGTTATGTGCTGAGGAAAAGAGGCGAGAGTGAAGAAATCTCACTGCTTGACAAAAGGTGTTTAAACAATAAATAATGAGAACAAATATTTGAATATTAATTGAAAGGAATATCATTTTTTTTATAACATTTTATATCACTTGAAATAACACGTACATGTAGTTTATTTATTTAAACATTTTGAATTTTCATCAACTGTGTTTCATTTGTGCTCCAAGCTGGCTAAAAAGTCGAAGTAGTTCAGCTAGCTTGAAAAAAGTGAACACCTGTTAGGAAATTATTTGAGTACAAAAAAAATAGTATTATTATTATTTTCGTATAAGTGAAGATTTTTTTGCACCACAGTTTGACAAAGAATGACATAGATTTGTATTCATAACAAAAATCTGAAAGATATTGGCTATTTAGAATTTGACTTTTTACACTTTTAGGGAACTTGATGAGGCCTTTTTGGATTTTCTGTCAAAAAGGCTTTTGGATGAAAGTGGTAAGTAAATTTGTTTTATAAACCATCTCCAAAGTTTGCTCATTATTTAACCTAACAATAACGTGCTAAACTTGCATCGATTCGTTTGTTGGACGGTAGGAGTTATTATGTTAATGTTAATGTGATTTTAAATACCCGGATCAATGATTTTAAATACCCGGATCAATGAGAGTATATTCTCCGACATTTTACAAACATTAAACTGGGGCGAAATTAAATAATTATTATAGAGGAATGGAGTTTCCAATGTATTTTATTATGCCTTTATATAATATATAAGGGCCGAAGGGGGATAAGCTCTAAATGTGCACCTTTATGTAGATCCGCATCTAATATTTGTAACTAAATCCGCGCCTATAGAACGAACTAGATAGCAACATACCAGGCCCGACATAGCACTTATGCAATGTTACTATAATTGATAATATATTGTTGCTTTGTGTTAATAGAGCGCACCGAGGCCCTGCACGCCCACAACGTGCTGCGCGCCGTGCACCAAGACACACCCCCAGTCACGTGGTCAGATGACGTGGCCGCGCATGCGCAAAAGTGGGTCAATGTCATGGCCGAAAGGGGACAATTCCAGCATTCCAAGGTCAGTAAAACTATAAACGCATCTAAATAAGTAATTAGTAAATGAATTAGGTAATTAAGTAAATACATCTAATCAAGCAATTAGATAATTAAGTGATTGTTTTGTTAAGTAGTTATAATCTCGATCTAGTTTTTGTCGAATTGATTATTGGATGACTTGTATGCATGCTTAAAAATTACTCACTGCGTCCTTATAATGTAAGGGTATTTGGCAAGAACTTTGATATATGCGCTATATAAGAATTGCTTAAAATAAAAAAAAAACACTTTCAAACTTTCCAGTCGGGCACGGAGTACAGGGATAAGGATAGTGGAGAGAATATCTACTGGACGAGTGATCCCAAAGCAGAACACGTGATGACGCAGGCTATTGTGTCGTTGTGAGTAGAAAATTCGTATTTTGATTTATAGTATAAATTGAAAGTTTCGTCAAGTAGCCGTTTTACAGTTAAGCTAATTGATATGTGTATGACAAACATCAAATAAATCGTATTTATAGACTCTATCTAATTTTAACTACATATTTAACTACAGTTTGGTTTGGATATGTTTTTGTTTATCGACCATTTATTTCTAAATAAATTTGTATCTCATTAATACCCAAGATATAAAATATGTCTTTGCTACTTTTGCAGTTATTCGGAGGAATATGAATCCCAGTATAACTACCAATCGGGCAAAGGAAATGGAGGAGTAATCGGACACTTCACACAGGTGAGATTTGTTTTTCATTTGTTGTCTTTTTTTATTGGAAGGGGGTTCTTCGTTGCGATTTGATCGCGAAAACGTTGTTCCTTTATTGTTAAAAGTGCAATTTTTCTTCAACTCGTTCATAACTTCACTTCATGTTTTCATTTTAACCAAATTTCCTACAACTTTCATTAAAGCATGTTTGGGGTGAGGGTGACAGCCACGTGTGCAAATTCATCTCCCAGACAAAAAAAAAACGCACATTCATTTCACATTTTCCGTGATTTTTTCAGCTTGTGTGGGACGACACCACTTCGATCGGTTGCGCCAAAGCCGTCAAGGAATCGGGCAATATGGCGGGCACATTTGTCGTCTGCCAATATTCGCCGCCGGGCAACTGGGGAGGAGTCTACCCGAAACACGTGCATCCGCCTAAACAGGGAATGGACCCGAAGACGGTGGCGACCAATCTGCTTAATGATAGTAGGCAGTGAGCTCGGGGATACGCCTGGGGCTGGTTGCTCTCATATATGAATTGATTAAAGAAAACCGTTATTTTTCATATTTTTGCCGGGATATTTCATAAATATTGACTTATCAATGATAGTAAACAGTGATCTTCGGGTCGGATCCAGCAACACAGCTTTAACTTCTTACTAATCGAATGATACACACTGATGATAGTGATTCTTTTGTGGTTTGGATGTATCACATGGAATGATGGCTTGTCTATAGAGATAAATATGGTCATTAAATGAGGTTTTCGAAATACAAATATTATTAAGCATCCAGTATCCAGCGCTTCTAAAGTTAAAAAGCTAGTTTATTCATATTGTATATCTGAGAATCTATTATCTAAGTCATCATCGGATAAAAATGAAATGCATAGTTTATAGGAAAACTTTGAGGTTAAAGATTTTGATATCTGCTCAATGACAGTACATAGTGAGCTTGGAGGATCGCCGCTTGTGAATGCCTTGCAACTGCTTGGAACTCGTAGATATGGATGAATTAAAAACCTTAATTCAATATTTTTCATTGAACTATGGAACTTTTATGATGACCGATTACAGGCGTCGTGCAAATGAATTGATTTGAACTCACAAAAATGATATCGTTTTGTTAAAAATATAGGCATTGCAAAATGCATTGGTTGCCTAATTTTTGTTGCTTTAATGTGGTATGCAAAACACAGGTACTAAATACTTATTGAGATAAGGATGGTTATCATAATATGTTCTATGATTTTAAATCTTGTTTATGTCATTGATTGATAGAAATAAGTGCCACAAGGTACAGGAAATGTTGCTGCGCTCTGTACGGTTTTTATACTTCAAATTGACATATTGCAATAAGTATAGATAAAAAACCTCTTATTCTTGGACTGCTTGACTTGGATTGAAAATTTGCTTAAGTTTATTGAGCTTAATATTGTTATCTGATTTCTTTATATTTACGTAAATGAAATCATATATTATTTTCGTGCGATTTTGAAACGCAACCTACTTAAGGATTTTGTGGAACACTTTACTCTATCAATTAGACTTCCTACATAGCTAGAAGAGATATCAGCGCGTAAATTATGCTTTTTTGTTCATGCTCGTATAGATAAAGATATCAAATGTTATTTGCATAATAAATACAAGCATTTTAAATGAATCCATATTCCAAAACGGGTCAGATTTTCCCTTAAACGCTGCCAGCACTGTACGACTATACCCGTCCCCTATTGGTTAAGACGACATCACATGACATAAACAGCATGCATTTATGCACCTTGCTCTTATGACGCTGCAGCTGTCAATCACAAGACACACCCTCATGGGCTGCCAATAGTTATGCACAGTGGGCGGGCCCTACGCCACTTACGGCAAGAGATGAGTCAATGCCTTTATTGAGGCATGCTGCAGTGACTATTTTTAGAGAAACAAATCACTGCTTTAATCATTTAATGTTTGATCAATTTGAGCACTGGGAAGTAGATTTTTGATGTTGTATAATAAATAAACAAAGGCATGAAACAGTTATTCGATTTGCTTGATGGCAAATAACAATTTGGCCCTTTCATGAATATGAAAATTAGTAAACATAATATTATGAAGATCTTTATTCCCAACACAATCCTAATTGGTAATGGTGCGAGTTCTGTATTACATTGCAGTAATGTCTCAAATGAAGCATTTTAAAAATAATTCTCTTGTAAACAAAAGAAAAGAAATCAAATTCTTATATTCTATGAATATATCTATCTAGTTTTTTAAAAGTTAATTTGATGAATATAAGGTTTAAGTTATATCATTGAGCTTTCAAGAATATGGATGATTTGGTTTTTGGGTGACTGTTATCCTGATATAATAACCCATGGATTATATACACGAGACTTAGGGAAGGAAAGAAACGATTCTGATTGAAAAATGGATTTAAAAGGCATTTGAATGATTTTAAAATAAATCATGGCCTAAAAATAAAGAAATGACAGTTTACGTAAATCAGCTATAGCTTTAATATTGTATTCATTATTCTTTGTAAATTTTATATGAATAATAAGAATGAAACCAATTTGCTTAGATCTTCCTTTTTATTTTATAACTTGATGTAAAATGTAAAAATAACTTGTATTAGATATATTCAATTTAATCCAATGATCGTTATCTTACTATTCTGTCTTGAAATGGATGCTTACTTAAAGGTTAACTAACAGAGAGAAATAAGTTGGTTTTTGTTCAAGAACGCAACCCATAATAAGGTTCACTGAACTTTTGACAAAAACTGGACAAATATTAGATATGGGGTTTGCTTTAACACAACGCATTCATTAACATTAGACTCTAGACATTTGACGAAAAGCCAACTATAGACAGGGATACATTTAAATTTACATTCTAAATGCAAATTCCGGCACATTTTTGTTCAAATTGTCAGCATTGCACACAGATGTCGTCTAAATAAGCATCCATTTGACAAATAAGAAAGTATTGATTTTTTTTAAAACTTGAGATTCCTTCCGATACTTTTGTTGTTAACGAGTTATACGATAAGAATAAAATGTACATGTATATGGATAATATCACAGTTCGCTATTTCGTTTTTATCACAGATATTCCATCACAATATTCTATCAAGAAATGAACCAATTTAGTGATACAGCGTATATTATTTTAAGTATTGTGCATTTTTGATTCATATAACTTATTCTTGTGTCTTTCAAGTGGTACTATTGGTATTACTAATGATACTAGTAATTTTAAATAATGTACTATATGTTGTGTTCTGAATGATATTTCTAGTTCTTAATTGAAACTGTTTTTTTTTGCAAATCCTTCGATCTTATCGATGTTACATGATTCCTGTATTTTAATTGGTCAATATCATACGAGTCCTAAAATCTGATTGGCCGATGTTATATGTTTCCTCCATTCTGATTGGTCCATTTTTATGTATCCTCAATTCCGATTGGTCTACACCTGCAGCAACAGTGCCACGCCTCCAAGCACCCATCGTGCCGCCTTCTCTTTGCTCTTCAGATTGAAGGTCCAGACAAACGTGGGACCACGTGTCTTGGTCTTGTAGACGGGGCACTCGTACATGTTTCGCGTGTCCATGCGGTCCACTGGGATGGCCTTGATGAAGATGACGGGCATGGCCGGGTTGAGTTCCTTCAAACGGGCTTCTTGGATCATGCCTGTGGAGCGAGGGAAAAATGCGTTAAAAGATGAATGCATTAAATATGTTAGTTACATTTTTAATCATGTCCGATGATGAAGAGCAATGGATGACGAGATTTAATTGACATATTCTTAGATTTCATAAAATCAAGGAAGGATAATAAATGGGTTGCAATACTGAATTCATAGTTTATTATGAATACAAATGGTAAAACATCAAACCTGGTAGTAAAGCAAGAATTGATATTGAATTAAAATCACTTTCAATAACACATAGAGAAGCATATCTGTTATACGAAAAAAATAAATATTCAAAATCTATAAAAGAGATACATAAGACGAAATAAATCAAAGAGCTAATCTAGAGCTCTTTAAACGTTTCATGGTCTAAAAGTGCATCAATATTTAAGAACAACTCTTACCTGTCTGACTGTCCCATCTGGCTCCCTCCATGAACAGTCCGTGCACATAGGACCCTTCCCTCGGCGCTCCTCCAATGTCCTCTCTGTTCTTCTTGGTGACATCGCACTGTAGCGCCATCTTGTCAAGGGGCCACTCGTTCTTACGGGCCATCTGCTGCATAATGGCGGTCAGGAAGGATTGCGGGTTGAAGAGACCTAGGAGGAAAAAGAGACATGTTGATTTAAATACAAACACGTTGGTGTTTACAATACATGTTGAGGAAAGAGAGAAAATCAGATTAAGATTAAAATGAAATGATAAAAGTGTATTTCAGTAGAACGTTTTGGCTGGTGGAGGGTGTAAAGGACGGCATGCTTAAGGCGTTAGCAGAGAAAATTTGACAAGAACAAGGAAGCCCAACAACAAGTCAGACAGCTGTGATAGATTAGTTCAACGACATCAAGAAATTCCATATTTCATCAGTTTTTAATTGAATTCAATTTAGGAAATGATATAAAGACATATAATCAACCCACTTACCAGCAAGCCACACTGCAGCTGGCAGCTGGAAGTCAGCTGACCATCCCTCGAGATCCTTTATACGCAGCTGCAAGTCGGCAAACCAGTTGGTCAGGCCCATGAGACTCGGGTAGGCGCGTTTGGCCCAGGATTCGGGAATCGAATCGAAGAACAGGGCGTTTCCGAGCGCTTCCATGTCAGCGGAGATGGTCAGCTCACCCTATGGAAAAATAAAATTGGTTTGAATGGATCATCAATTGATTATTGATTGATTTTTAATTGTTTTATTCGGTAATCGAATCGAACAAGAACGAGGTGTCCAAAGCTTCCATGTCAGCGGAGATGGTCAGTTCGCCCTACAGAAAAGAAAAATTGGTTTGAATTGATCATTAATTGATTATTGATTGATTTTTAATTGGTTAATTCGGTAATCGAATCGAACAAGAACGAGGTGTCCAAAGCTTCCATGTCAGCGGAGATGGTCAGCTCGCCCTAGGGAATTATAATTGGTTTTTAATTGAATTTAAATTGGTCGATAATTGTTTTTCAATCGATTTTTTTATCGTTAATGATGTTTAACAAACACAAACATGTTGCCAGAAATTGCGAATTCGCAGAAAGGATATTCATACCAGGTTGTCATTATGTAGGCCTATCATTGATAATTCTAACTCGCTATAACAAGAGAGTGTTGAGCGATAAGATGACATAACCACTATCCACAACATGAGATAATGAGTGAACCTTTATTGAATATAGCCGAGGAGAGAGCCACCCACATTTCGTCAACCCCATTTTATCTCACCTTAAGACCAAGATTGAGCTCCTTCAACGACCGCTTCATTTCATTGGTCAGTCCATTCATGCGCTCGCACTCCTGGAACGCCACAATCGTGTAGGGCGTTCGCTCATCTGGAGGCACTTTAGCCATCAATTCGAGCATGTTGAATTCGTCGCCCAGTTTCTCGAGGATGTCGTCCAGGGTTGCTTTGATCTGTGAAGAGAAAATGAAAATTAGGTAAAAATATTAGATAAGGTGGATTCGATCTTAAGAGAAGAAGAGACAGGTGAATAATGATAAGATATCATCTGAGGATAAGATATAAACAGCAATATATGGTTGCATAAATTGCGTTCAGTGGACTAAGTGATACTAATCAATTCTGTTATAAACCATGTATGCATTTAAGCAAAGTCACTGATTATAATTATGTGAAAATTTGAGTAATGACAATGTACATATTTGTACATATTTACACTTGTTAAGATGAAGTTGAGATATCCTATGCACTGGTAAAGGAATTTCTATATAAGTAAATAAGCTTTGTATATTATATAAGCATTTGCTTATATAAGCATTTGCTTATATAAGCACATCTGCTTACCTTTTCTTCTCTGCTCACACCCGATCCCGCTCCCGCTCCCGCATCACGTGGCTGCATTTCGAACACAGTTCTAAACAGATTCTCCGAAGTGGTCGTCAAGAAGTCGATTTCGGCGTTGGGGTGAAGGCCGTATAAGTAGGGCGACTCAGGGGGAAGGGCTTCGTCAATGTAGGTGTGGTAGCCATTATAGTCAGAGCTCGGTGGGATGGGGAATCCTGTGAGAAGAGAGACGGAATAACATTTTATAAAGTGAAGGCATTGAATTGGCCCAAATACACATAAATAAGATTGCAATATCTTCGTTTCGTAGCTCTAATTTGAAATTTCACATAAAGGCTGCAATCTATCAATATCTTCCTTTTAACTCTTGGGAGCTTTCATATAGCCTTCTATTGACATCTTGAACTGATGTCAATTAAATCATATGATTTGATAGAATAAAACTCTTATATAGGCACTGGACCTTTTAAATTGGTACATGTATGTTTCGATATGACACATGTTAGACCATAACAAGTTAACAACCCTACGTGCCTGCCTTTCATTTAAATAAATTTACTTAAACATGTGTGTCAATCACTAAATCAAACCAATTATCCCCACATACCTGGCGCCAAGTAGAGCTCTCCCTCCAACATATCTGGGTTCATGTATTCCTCCAAGTAGGTTCTACAGAGACGTCGATCCCAATCATCGGTAATATGCCCGCCGTACATAATCTCGCCGAAGAGGTAACGCAGATCTTCCCATGGCACCTAATAAGGAGGTAAAATATTGTTTAAATATATGGATCTATCATTTAAAGTGTATATTACATATATAATAAAAGTGCCAATATTTCTATAAGCAACGAGGCGAACGAGAGTTGTATAAGTAACGTTTAGTCATTACATAATTTGTTTTCAATTCATCCTAAATTCGTTAACTATATGTAGAATTATAATTAACAACGAATGGAATATCTTTTATTTAACCTAAAATTTAGATGATTCATGATATCTCTTTGAATTTAATTTTTAAGTGCTTTTACTCGTACGTAACAAATTCACCAAAACTAGACGGCTAATGCCTAAATATGAATATAATAATATATATATGGTCTTTTATTCATAATTATAAGTAAACAAACCTTGGGGTTTGCCTCCAGGTAGTTATACAGCACATTGCAGCTAATCGTCAAATCACCGACATTGTACGGATACACTCTGTTCCATCCCTGAGGGCCGAACTTCCTCCTTTCGGACACCACGGCGTGGAAATAGCACAGGGCGAACAAAATCGATTTGAATTCGGTTTCGCGGGCGCACATCTCCATGGTAGCCTGTGGGGGAAATGGAGAAATTTTGATAAGAAACAATATTACAAATAAATGCATCAATAGATGTGTTTTTATTCAATTGGACCTCTATTGTGCAAGGGGAATTTTATAATGTGTATATATCATCCAATTATTTTTTGTTCATACGTAAAAGATCTACATGTACAAGTGTAACTTAATTTCGACGATAAGATGCATATCTATGAGACAATTCAGCGAGTATACACTTTATAAGAGACGATTGTTCCATACGATATTTCTATAGCTTAGAGCTTTGGTTCTTCAGAAACAATCATATGTCCATTCATGAATGAAGCCCTTCATTTCAAGAAGTTTCATTCATGATTTCCATTCAAACCCATTTTTAAGTTTCCGTGCACTACATTAATACGTACCTGGTTGAAATTGGTCAACGCCTTATGCAGATTAGCATGCATGCCCGTCGGCGGTTCATTGGTGATCTTAATCGCCGATTCCAGGATACCCTGCGGAATGATATGGCTGTCTCGGGTACCAGCGGGTTCAGCAGAAATGTAGAGTCGGTAGTTCTCGTGACCTTCCAACGAGTATTGTTCGATCTTCTTTTCCAGGGTGCTCAGCCATTTGGCTACCAAATGGACGTTCTGTGGAAACAATGAGAATTATATAAAGGACGTGAACAAATGAAAATATAACATTATAACAAACATGTTATAAAGGGTTATTTCAAAAAGACATCTTATTCTTTATGAACTATTTCAATTTCATTAAAATGTACACAGTTTATTTGAAGCGTTAAGATAAAAGTGAAATACTGTTATTTTTTTCTTTCTGAACTCTTTTTTTTCGTATTTTTTTTCTGCACCTCATTTTTGCTTACTTTTACTTTATCGTTTTAATTCTATATAACAGTTAAGTGGAATTAGCATATTTGTTTTTCTATATAAAATTCATGATTTTATTAACTATTCAAAATACACTCACCTGCAGAATGACCCAATGCCCCTCCTTGGCTCCCAAATCCATCGCCTGTTCAGCCACAATCTCCTGCCCTTGACCCAAAGAAATATTATGGAAATTCTTCAAATCTGTCGTGTACCCAATCTCCTTTCCAAGCGCCTCCACATCCTTTAAGGGATCGACACCCGGGGAAAGGATGAAGAAGATAGGCGTCGCAGGGCCGGATTCCTCGTAGGATTTAGAGAACTCCATAGCGCGTCCCTCAACGTATTTATGCCCCATGTTCTCCTCCACATAACCCGTCATGGCATAAGTCATACGATCCGGTCTGAGCGCGCGCATCATACACAGCTTCTGCAGCGCCGTCTTATTCTTCCATTCCTGCGGGAATTTCTCCTTTTCGGGACACTCCGACTCCACGAACTTCTTCCAGCGCTTCGCCGAACCTTCAATGTCGCGGTCCAGATTCCTGAATTCGTCCATTCCCGAAAGGGTCTTGACGCCACCCCAGCCCAAGTTGTTGAGGAAGTCGACGGGTGACGTGACGTTAGGGTCTGCGGGATAGCGCAGGAGGAAGTCGAGTTCCTGCGGGTTCACCTGGTTGGCCGTGACCTACAATGCAATTATGTAACATTTGTATCTTAAGACTAGAAACATGTAATTAAACATTTAGGCAAAAGCCTGTATGAGGTCCCCTTTCAAATGTTAAATATCTAAGGACGTAAATCGCCATGTATACCTCTTATTTTGTTTATGGTGTTTTTAAAC
Source organism: Hydroides elegans (assembly GCA_001703475.1). NCBI lineage: Eukaryota > Metazoa > Annelida > Polychaeta > Sabellida > Serpulidae > Hydroides > Hydroides elegans. Next base: position 40,080 of record LQRL01018702.1, read on the forward strand.
AATACAGTAACTTTTGAAATCACGCAATGCTGATAGCAAAAACCCTAAACGTTTACACTTTACGAGTTCCTAAATCAATATATATCTCTTAATAGATATGCCTCAAGTTTTAAAATTAAATCTTAACATCAAACTAGAGGGCACTCATAGGGTGCATATCTACGATCTTCTTGAGGTGTCGATTCACATATAAAAATTGAAAAAAAAAAATAGGCTTATACGGGTATATAAATGATTAACTTTAGACTTATACATGGGTAACAATATTCTAAGAACCGATATGCCCTTTACTCAATTTCAACGAAAGTGTAGTTGCGATGCTTTACGTTTGCACGCCAGCATTATCGTCGTTTCATTTTTGAACATTAATATAATAGTCTAAAGTACAAAATGTAACGGATGCTCACTGTGTTGCTGCGAGCACAAAGTGAATATTGATTTTGCAGTTATTGCAGCAGCGCGCTTATATAGCTGCTCCCTCTCCCGCACGAGAGCCTTTCTATTTATAGGCGGAGCCAGTTACTCATTACATAAAGAGAGGTTATTCAACAGGCGCTAGAGACACGCATGCAAATGAGTAGAGTTTGAATTTATGCGCGCCTCTTATTGAACAATTATTAATTACCCCATTCACAACAGCCAATGAGAGGCCGGAA
>LQRL01018714.1:0-11899 GCA_001703475.1 Hydroides elegans
ACGGTGACAACTATTGGTCATGTGGGCTCAAAACACACGATGTGCCGTGGGCAAACGAAAAAGACTGGCCTGGAAAAAACATCATGGGGCAGCTTCATATAAAGCTGCGTGAAGAATTACAACATCAATCGGTGAAGTAGGAGCTCGTACCAAGCCGGCCGCGGGTGGGTGAGGAGAAGCCTTACTGGGGAGCCTGGTGAAGCTGGTCGCCTTCATAATTCCCCGAAACCAGCAGTGACACCAGGAGAAGGCCTGACGACACCCGCGGCCTCGCGTCTCAAGACGTATGTGAGTATATGATATTAAACATATATATCAAATGTGATCTATTTCATTTTATACATTTACCTCTCTTCCGTGTCAATATGAAGTTTACAAATAATTATTTATGCTTAGTATATTTATCAAACAATACGAACTTTTTATTATAAGGCAGCCTCCGAACATATAGATTCCCGTCGTTATTGCATCATTTGGATCACCGTTGATAGATGATGTAGTTTTCAGCTAAACAGCGTTTTATATATAGCATATTTTACTTTTGTAACAATGTGATTATTCATAATTGCTATGGATATATTTATAATCATTATTTATTTCATCATATTATTTATAATTTTCAAGCTAGTGTATGTCTCTGCTTTTTTAAATGATCCATCAAATATAAGCCACAAACATGCTAACAAAAATAATATACTCAGCCAAACAAGATAGTATATAAATATATTTCTCAATAACTTTTTTTATGCGTTAACCAATTGTGCTCAAGTTTTTAGCATCGGTAGAACTACTTATTTTTCACAACTAGTAGCAACAGTTCAAATATTGATTGATTATTTTTGGGGGTGTGAAAAATTAAGGTTTGAAACCAAGTTTGCCATCAAAACATATATAACTTTTAGCTTTGAGCATTTTTTTTCCAAATGGTTGTGCTCCCTAACAAAAGTCGAGTATTTGATCAATTCACTTTTTTTCTGTAAAATCAAAAATAATCATGCCACGCCTATTTAAAGTGGAAAGAGAACAAGCTATTAGTATGCTGGCTGCTGTGGGTTCCAAGAAAGAGGTCGCCAAACCATTTCAGTGCACAATCGCTTGGATTTATTGTCTCAAAACGCGATTCTAACCAACTGGGACATCATTGGACAGACCGCGTAGTAGCCGTCTAAGCGTAACGACCGCGCGTCAACATCGAAGGCTTCGCCTGCAGCGCTTCCGAGAGCATTTTCGCGCAGCGACATTGACCGTCATCGAGACGCCAGGGACCCATAATCCATAATTTTTCAGTCAATCAGTCATCGATCGCCTCTGCGAACATGGAATGTGGTCTTATTTTTCGGCTATCGAACGAGTCTATAACCAACCCCGAAGTCAAAATCCTGTGTATTTGGACACGACGAATGGCTGTGATAAAAGAATGCGACGTAATTGGTCATGATAAGTGTTAACCGACGAGTCGCAGTGCAAAGTCTTTCGCGCAGGCGGGTTTTATCGCGTATACTGGGGCACTGGCGAACGATCTCCGCGATCATGTTTTCGGCAAGTGGATCGTAAAAGCGGCCGTTTGGTTATGATTAAGGATGCAATATGGTATGGCTGGCGATCGAAAGTCGTGTTTATCGAAGGTAACGTTGCTGCCAATAGCTTCAACAATACCATATTCAACACCCAATTTGTCACGTATATGTTGCGTTAAAAAAACACACCCTCGTATCGCGGATGTTTGTGTACGCTATCATATTGATACCAACATTGAGACACTACCCTGGTCAGCATTTTTTACGGCCAATAACCCGAAAGAGCACTCTTGGAACCATCTAGACCGTCGCACATGATCCGGACAACATGCCCCAAAAACTGCGCTGGTTCTTATCGAAGAGTGACATCCTTACCTTAGGCAATCATCATCCGATCGGTTATGGTGGTGCCACGACGTATTCACGAAATATTGGCTGTAGGAGGTCGACACACTCGATATTAATCATGTGAAATGATTCTGTCTGGTTTTAGCACGGGATTTTTTATACCAATAAAAGTTAAAGTACTGCTACGTTATTGTTTTATTTTTAATTGGCTTGTAAAATTAGAAGTCTATTAATAATGCTTTAAATTATATATTTCTGTAATTTCATGAGGATCCATTCAGTAGAACTAGAGATATGACCCTCTAAAGTCATAATATACTTTCTTGTTTGGGTGAGTATAGAATACGATTCAACACAATTGACGTCACAAACATTATCCAGATTGCTGCACGTTGACCTAAATTCCTTCTAGCAGACATCTCGCATAAACGACACTGCATGTACATAGAAGAAAGAGTGTATTTGTGCGTTTATTTAGCTTAATTTGGTGAAAAACTATTTTAAACTTGATTTTTTTTTCAGTCCATCTTTACATTTATTTATCTGTAATATATAGAAAATAAACGAAATGGATTGATATTTGCTTTTATGGTACATAGAACTCGGATTTGAGAAATCAAAGTTCGGAATTTTTTATTCGTTTACCTTAGCTCAACAAAAATGAAAATACGACAACAAAGATAAGATAAAAACCGAAAGAATTAAGATAACACTGGATTCATGCTTGTGGTAGACCGCTCTCCCATCCAAACTATCTTACGCTAAAGGATATTTCTAGAGAATCATACATTTTTGTTGTCAATCATTTTGTATGAGGGAAAGGACCAGATAAGGAATATTCCGATCCAATAATTTCCGTGCATCTTTAGACTGTATATATATATTTATATGAAAAATCCATAAAATCATCTTTTCACTAAACATTCACCCAATCCTAGGCTCTCTTATTCAATGGATATAGATACATAAATCAAATCTATAAAATTTGATAAGGCTCCATTTAGAATAGCATTCAAGAGGTTATTAGCGGAAGGGGGGGGGGATAAAGTAATGTAATTTTAGGAATAACATTAGGAAGTATACATACATGTATAATGATGATCTATAACAAGAATAACAAGCTGCATTTAGAAAACGTATTCGGGAGGTTATGGGCGGGGAGTTGTATATGTTATAAAAGTTTTATGAAAGAATAAAGAATAAACATAGGCATCAGAGATGCAAAGCCCCCAGCCTAGGCAAAACATTCTTTGATACGAATATTTGTCAATAAAAAGAAGTGATGTTCTCACAACGTCTTTCCTAAACGTCTATCTCACAACGTCTTTCTCACGTCTTTCCCACAACGTCTTTCTCACACCGTTGCCCTTACATATTCATCCACACAACTTAGTTCTCACAACGTCACAATATACGCGTAATCTTTCTGTGCTGTACAAATGTCCCAATATATCTCAAATTCGTCTAAGTTCAGTACCCTGTAATTTCGACATTTTGTGATCGATCAAACTGAAACCTCGACGTTGCACATCTACAGTATATATTATTATCCTGTGTGAAGTTTCAGAACCCTAGGACAGAGGCTTCATACCAAAGTGCCGCGGACAAAGTGTTGTATAAATATCCCAAAATATCTCAAATTCGTCTAAGTTCAAACCCCTGCAATTTCGACATTTTGTGATCGATCAAACTGAAACCTCAACGTTGCACATCTGCAATATATATTCTTTCACTGTGTGAAGTTTCCGAACCCTAGAACAGACGCTTCATACCAAAGTGCCGCGGACAAAGTGTTGTACAAATACCCCAAAATATCTCAAATTCGTCTAAGTTCAAACCCCCGCAATTTCGACATTTTTTAGTCGATCAAAATGAAACCTCAACGTTGCACATTTGCAATATATATTCTTTCACTGTGTGAAGTTTCAGAACCCTAGGACAGAGGCTTCATACCAAAGTGCCGCGGACAAAGTGTTGTACAAATACCCCAAAATATATCAAATTCGTCTAAGTTCAAACCCCCGTAATTTCGACAATTTTTGGTCGATCAAACTTAATTCTCAACGTTGCACATCTGCAATATATATTCTTTCACTGTGTGAAGTTTCAAAACCCTAGCACAAAGGCTTCATACCAAAATATCGCGGACAAACTATTGCATCTCAAATGTTAACAGACGGACAGACGGACGGACAGACGGACGGACGGACGGACGGATGGACGGACGGACGGACGGACGGAATGGGGGATAGCCATAGCCCTCAGCCAAATTGGTTGGCTGGGGGCTAAAAACCAATTACCGAAGCTTTATAGCTTTTACTCCAAATAATATTACCAAACGATATATGCATTTCTTACAGGCTTGGGTCCGCGGCACTCTAACCATCGTTTAAGTTGAAACACGACATGTTCTCCTATTTTGTCGTGCTCAAGGGACATCGTTTTCAGATAATATAACCTTTGGATTTGTAGTTTACGAATAAAATAATATGAGAAAATAGAAAGATTTTTCTCGATAGATGCTTGGTCATTGGGATATTCAGGTTATAAATACGAGTTTGTATTAAATACTATCTTAATCATGATCATATACATGTAAATAGATACATTACAAAGCACCGTTCGCCTGGATTCAGTCTGTCAGTGGGCGAAGACGGGAGAGGCGAGCTATACATAGTAAATGTACCGTTCCCTATTAAAAACCTATTATGAAATGATACAATAGTTTAGTAAAACAACAACTTTAGCTCTTTGCCTAGTCCAGGCGCGGATCCAGAAAATATTGAACCTGGGGGCGCAACTGTATAAATTATCATGCTGAACAGGGGGCGCAAATTTATTTTTTTTGTCTTACATATAAGGGCGAACAGGGGGCGTGCGCCGGATGATTTATATGGTAAATCCGCGCCTGTAGTCTAGTTATGAAAATATGCTAGAATCTCTACACATCGAATATAACACTAATCTACCGAATGTGTTCAAAACAGAATTTCCATTGTAAATGATATCAACATAAAATGATCTATCTCACCTAGCTGCAACAATTCATTAAAGTTATAAACTCCTGAATTTTTCTCAAAACGGCGTATGGCTGGGACCCACCCACACTTATGATGAAATATCGATTAAGTTTAACATTTACTTTATATGGCGAACTTCTCCAATTTCAGCCGAAATAGGCTCCCACTACCAACATAAGGCACATTAAGCTCTGTACAGAATGAAATTTTCGCAGTTAAATTTTCGCGCTAAATATTAGCAACTTGAAAATATTATATGTAAATGATTGTTTTATATTTTTTGCTTATTTCTAGATTAACCATTGTTATGTTGTTAATCATGTGTAAAAGTTTGGTTGCATTACAATAAATGGTTAGATATTGCATAATTTGTGAAAATCGTCTCGAGTTTTACATAAAGTTCAATATCAAAGTAACCGTTAGAAATAATGTCACCAAACTTTCACGCATGATAAACAACCCATTAATGGTTCATATAGTAATAAACAAACCTAAATAAACTTACTGCAAAGAATCCATCAGGCGAGACATTGTTTTCATTCAAAACCTCTGGAATTCGAGAAGCAGGGCAGTCGATGGCCCTAGTACTACCTGTGAAAATAATGAAAAGGCATTGAATTTGAAAACGCCAATGCACAATATATGTATATTACAATTTCTTGCTTGTATTATTAAATATATATAATTTAGATATAGCATGAAATTATAGCATAAAATACATAATAAACATGATATTTGATCATATAAATAGACTATCAAAAATCCTGTTATGATCCACAGTCTATGTCAAATAAAATACAATACAAACGCCAACCTATGTAGCTGAAAAGTATTATTGCAAACAATGATTTCATTTTGCGTTGTTTAACTGTTGTTTGAAACATTATAATGCCTACAGCTCCTCTATATAGAGGGGCACTCCACGACACATTTTTCAAAAAGTTGTTAAATTACCTTTATACAACATTACAATTACGAACAACAACAAAATAATGCTTTTTGGACATTAATATTTTGCAAAAAGGTGTTCATTTTTTCCAAGCCAGCTGGACATTTTTCCTTTTCTAGCCAACTTGGAGCAGAAAGGGAACACCTTTTGAGAAATTTTAAATGTTGAATATAAGTAACATGCCTATGATGTATTGCAAATAACCGTTTATTAGACAATTGCAAGCAAGTTTAAATAATTTTGAACTAATAATTCTCGCTAATAATTACGAAAGTTAAGAAAATATAAAAAAGGTGTTCCTCAAACTGCTAAAGTCTCCAAGCTAGAGCGGATTTTCTCCAATTCTCCAAGTCAGCTGGAATTTGGTGGGGAACACCTTTTTGGGGGAACAGCTCGTGAGGTGCTCTTCTATATATATATGTATAAATCACGAAATATATGAATTTTCGAGAGTAAATTGTACCTACATGTATTAAATATTAGATATGACATATATAAAAGGCCACAGACAATTAATGAGGTTGTTTACAACATTTAAAACTAAATCATGAACATATAGGGTAATAAAAATAAGGATTATACTGAAAAAAGAATATTCAATATTTCGATGGCATTTTAGCTTCATGCCATTGTTGTATTCATTAAATAGAGTTTATATAAAAATTAGATTCCTTTAGGATTTATCAATTGAAGGGCTCCGTCCAACATTGTGTTAAGTCTACTTAACATGATTTTGATTTTTTACTTGGAATATACTCATGTCGATATTATCTATCAATTGTGCGAAGCTTATGTCTTATCTATCCCTATAGATAGCATTTTTTCAGTGAAACATTGTGTTAAGTACCAAGTTTTTCACATTTCGCGTGCAACAAAATGTTTTATTTATTTAACCCAAACCGCAGTTGTTTTATATAGCACAAACTTTCTCGCAAAATATTTCCGTGCAACATTGTGCTATATTGATTTAACACAAGTACGTAAAAGCTTATATAGCGCGCTCTTTTTGCTTGATTGTTTCCATGCAACAAACTGTTTTATTTACTTAGCGTAATTCATGATTTGCCATTTTCGCGTGCAACATTGTGTTAAATTTTAGTTAACTGTATAAGACCAAAGAAAATGAATATAACATTTTGCTGCACGCTGAAAATGATAAAGTCAAAACGTGTTTTATAGACTTGCATGGCCAATTTTTCATTCTTTTTACTAATAAAGCTTAATTGCTGTTTTCTTACAATTTCTTTTCACATTGCAATGCGCATGAGTAAATGTATTCACCACATATTTTTTGCATATAAATCGGCCTATAAATAAGTAAGCTGGCTTCAGTTTTATTTCAATATCTTTAGCTTGAGTTTTCTCGAAACATCAATTACCGACACAATGTTGCACGGAGCCCTTCAATTATATGATACATACTTCGTTCAGCATAATTCTAAATTGCAATGATCTCAAAACTGATTGTATTTATATATACAAAAATACAATATGATGTATTCAACCCACAAAGTCATATAGAAAATAAACCATGCCTATGCAAAGTGGCGTCCGATAAGCGATCGCTTACTGCAATTTGAGGTCCCAAATGTATCAAGATTAAAAATTGATTTTAATTTCTTCAATTTACATTTTTGAATTGTCTGATCATGATCAGAATCAATTGGTATTTTTCAATATTTTTGAATATATTTTTTAAATTGCAGAGGTGCTAGATGTATAATTGAACTATCATTTCACTTCGTTTGAATGTGTTTTTATGAGAAAAAAAATATTTTGTATGCCATGTGTTTTTTTCGTTATTAACATTCCCTTGTTGATTTTTAACTAGCTATGATTTATAGGGCGGTCATTATCAGATTACCCGCAATATATACATAGTTAAATAGTGGCAACGACTTATTCTATATTATCTAGACTTCGTGGCACCCAATTGACATAATAATGGAGCAGAATGCATACTACTGTAGAACAGAGTTGAAATGTCATGATACTGTAGAAGTCTAAGGCCGCGTTCACTCAAACGAAAAAAAAATAGCAATTTATCCACTCTGTTACAGGCAAAAATTTAGGATGTTTTTTTGCTGGAATGCGCCTTAATCTGGAGAGAGAATATGCAGAGAGAATATTTCAGGAACAAAGGGCAATATTGACAAAATATAGTCAACCTCTTGTGTACCATTTTTAAAGACTGGTCGACAGGTCGACAGGTAAACAGGTCGACTGGTAGACAGGCCGACCGGTAGACAGGTAGCTAAGTAGGTACTATGAAGGTTATTAATATGCACCATAAATGTGTTTAAGGATATAAAATATTCACGAAGATGATGCTGTCTACCGAAAGACGGGTTGACAGGATGACAGGTAGACAGATAATCATCATCGCACATGCATTAGTTATGTCTTCATTATTGATAAAGGAAACTTTCAAAGTGGTGTTACCTGCCTACCTGTCGACCTGTCTACTTGTCGACCTGTCGACCTGTCGACCTCTCTATCAAACAAGAAACTATAAAAGGACCGCATCACTCCCTTTTTAAACTATGGTTTACTGCGCGGGAATTCTGAATCTTAGCCCAAAAAGGTAACAATAATGAACACTAGATAAATGGCACGACGAATATATAACCGAGGCACAGACCTTGGTCGAAAAGGGAATATCAAAGAGTGAGGCTGCGAGACGGTGTAATGTACCCAGAACGACATTGTGTATCGCTATGTTAAGTAGTCCAGTCCGTTTCTAGGTAAAATATTTTAGCTCTGATATTTTATCAATAATAAATAAGTATTTTAAATAAATTAAGTATTTTAGAGTAAGTTTAATGTGTTTATATTTCTAAATGTATATTATTAAATCATTAACAAATGTTGGTACAATCATAACATAACCAGGGTCAACTTTTTGGTTGGCAACTTAGACGCTATCCCAAATGCAATAGTTGTACTAGTATATTCATGTGTGTTTGTTTGTGAGAGCATTTGAATGGAATAGAAATATAGACACATTGAAGAGTTAATCCCTGATCTTTCCTTCAAATGCTATGAACGCAACCTTTTGATTTAGACTTTGGTCATCGTAGATGGGTCGCTTGCATACAACAACCTTTATTTTACAGTAGACATTGCAATCATTTTAATATTGTTAATGTTAATGTTTGGTTTAAGACAAATCAATGCATCCATCAACAAAATATTCCGTCATGTGACCCTAGAGGTTGGAACTTGTTAAAGGTTTTATATCACACCTAATATAAAAAGATATAGTTTGATAGCTTTTTTATCAAAAGTATTTATTTAGGGTTGATTAATATCAAAACAATGAGCAAAAGCAATATCATAATCTTTAAATAGGAAATCATTAAAGAAGTGGGTTGACAGCTCTTTAATTGTACCGTTTCGTTGAAAAGTCAGATGTCATATTGATCATAATATTTACGTTTTAAAAGAGATTTAATTTTATTTAAGACGTCTGACATATTTAAAATGTATGATATGCTACAAACCATAGTGTAAATTTGCTGCAAAATATACTTGATCTGACAAAAAAACATTCAATTCATCGAGGATGAATCACAAAAACTGTGTGTCATATAACATCACAAAAAATGACTTTGTGATTAAGACAAGCTTACTTTAACATTACTTTAACATTTGCAAAGTTTTGTAACCGCTGTTAATCATCATAGACTTAGACCTTGGTACTTGAGCCACTGGAAATTATTTTTTTAAGTAGTACATCGAGTGAGTTGGGACCATCATGTATATAGAAACTGAATCCTCGTTTTGAAAATGGTATAAAATATAGGTTTTTTAAAATGGTATAAAATATAGGTTTATTTCAAATGGTTTAAATTATAGGATTTTATGAATTTTTCTCATGCCAAAAGTGATGCATTAAACCATTGTGATATAAAAAATAATGCTTTGTGTGTGCGCATGCATACGTGAAGCGCATGGGGGTATGAAATTATGTCTTATTGAACAATAACCAAATGGCTACTTGTATTATGCAACCGTCGCATTCACTGCTAATGTTGGGGTTTTATAAAGTGCTTCGACTTATGTTAGTAAACAACATTTTGTGAAATAAAATCAAGGAATAATCGGTATAAGAATAAGAATGAATATAACAGGAATATTACGAAAAGTATGGAAATGTCATGACATTTAATATCGGACACATCTCAATGTAAGTGACCTATATATATATGAACTATACGTTTCGATGATAAAAGCGGTTTTTAAGCATTTGTTTCCATGAATTGAAATAGGCATCTCATTTATTTATAAATGATAACTTTTTTGAAAGGGGCTATATGCAAAATACTTGTACGTTGTTTAAAATAAGGTGCATGCAAAAAGCGGTTTATTATAGCACTTTTTCCTTAATTGAAATAATCATCTCATTTATTTATATTTAAAAACTGCTTATAAAGGGGCTATATGCAAAAGACTTGTATATGGATTTATATTGGGGGTCCATGCAAAAAGTGGTTTGATCAGCACTTTTATCACAAATTGAGTTAGTCATACAACTTGGCAACAAATTACATCTGCTATATGAGGGACTTTATGTAAAAGGCTTGTACTTGATTTTAAATGGGGGTTCATGCAAAAAGTGGCTTAATAGAGCTTTTTTTCACAAACTGCTCTAACCATTCAATTTAACAACATATTGCGTCTGCTATATAAGGGACTTTATGTAAAAGTCTTGTTCTTGATTGTAAATGGGGGTTCATGCAAAAAGTGGCTTAATAAAGCACTTTTTTCACAAATTCCTTTAACCATTCAATTTAACAACAGCTTACATCTGCTATATATTGGGCTGTATGCAAACGGCTTGTAATTGGTTTTAAATGGGGGTTCATGCAAAAAGTGGCTTAAAACCACTTTTTTTCACAAATTGCTTTTACCATTCAATTTAACAACAACTCACATCTGCTATATAATGGGCTGTATGCAAACGGCTTGTTATTGGTTTTAAATGGGGGTTCATGCGAAAAAGTGGTTTAAATACGCATTTCGTGCACAAATTGAATTGGCCAGTCAACTTAGCAACATGTTATATCTGCTTTATAAAGGGTATATGCAATTGACACGGTTTTAAATGGGGGGTTATTAAATGCACTTTTTTGTAAAGTGAAGTGGCCATAGAATTCATAAGATATTATATCCACTATGGAAGGGTCTACATGCAATGGATTTGTACATTGATTTTATCGGGGATCCATGCAAAAGTGGTTTATTAAATCACTTTTTTTTTCATATTTTTACTTTGCCATCTCCTTTATATAAATCATTGATAACCGCTTTATAAAGGGCAATATGCAAAAGTAGTGTACATTGTTTAAAATAGGGTTAAATGCAAAACGCGGTTTATTTAATTACTTTTTTTACGAATTGAAATAGCCATCCTATTTATTTATAAATAATAACTGCTTTGAAATGGGCTACATGCGAAAGGCTTGTACTTGGTTTTAAACGGGGGTCCATGCAAAAACAGTTCATCAAAGCACTTCTTTTTCATAATTTGAATAAGCCATCTCAAGTATTGATGATTATCAAGCGCTATATGCTAAAGACTTGTACATGGTGTTTAATGAGAATCCATGCAAAAAGCGATAATCAAAATAATTTTGTGACAGTGTACAACGCAAATAAAACTCAAATTGACTAATCTATATATTTTATTTCACAAACAGTCGACATCAAAATCTTCAACACACATATTTACAACATTAAATAACTGTTATATAGTATATTATAAGTATTTAACAATAGTTTCAATAATCAAAACGGTATTTGGACCACAATAAAAATATATTGTGTATTTAATATTATTAATCTTATATTTACATTTTAGTTAGCCGAAAGAAAATGCGATTGCGGTTAAACAACAAATCGCAAGACGTTTCAGGTAAGATTTCAAAATTATCATTATAAAGCTTCAATATCACTTGCTTTGATCCATGAATTAAATTTCTTTGGCCAATACAACCATTTAACAAAATACTCTTTATTTACACCAGTTCCTTTAGTTTTTAATATAGATTCAATTTTAAACA
>LQRL01018720.1:0-17199 GCA_001703475.1 Hydroides elegans
AACGATTTCGGACGGAATGCATTCACCCACGGCGTTATGGGCATGATAGCGACATTGCGACGTGAACGTTTTTCGCCTTGGTAAACGTTCTGAGGTTTCTCTAAATTTACGCTCGGAATCTGGGGAGTTTCGGCCTGATTGACAAGAATTCCGATCAGGGTCTGGTGGATAATTCCGCTCGGACTCTGATGGAAAATTCCGCTCAGATTCTGGAAATTCCCTATGAGATTCTGGAATATCCTCATCATCGTCATCATCATCGTCACTGAGGGATGAATCATCCGTAAAGGACCCGTCGTCCACATTTTGAGATCGTGCGAAAGATCGAAACGATAAAGGAGTCACCGATACTAGATCCGATTTGTGTTCAGTATCTTCACTTTGGGTACTGTTATAGGAACTGGTACCCGAGGTACCCGAGAGTATATCTATGTATTGAACAGATGAGTCATCACCAGATACCTGAGAATAAGTAGGTTCGTCGTGTTCTTTATGTAAAGTATATTTATGATTTTGTGTTTTGCGACACGGTTCATGCCCGATAGTGTCAATACTCAACGCGTTATAATGGTCTCTATCTTGCTTGATTGAATACTCATTTGTATATCCGTCTTCGGTATTTTGGCCACGGGATTTAAAACCTAAAGGCTGATTCGCATATTCATTCACGCGATCACGCCTCGTAGGCTTAATGTGTATTTTCGAAACATAATGGCGTTTCGGTCTTTCCGGTCTCGAATACCTTTGTTTACCTGATGTCGTCACGACAACGTCATCATTGACGTCACTTCCGCTACTCGTCTCATCCGGGTCTATCGTGTGATACACGTGACGTGGCCTAGTCCTTTTTGCTTTATAAGGAGAGGCAGTGAGTGGAAGCAGTTTTTTCGTTGGCGTTTCATCGCGAATCAATAAGTGCTTATAAATCGGGTTACAGGCGGCATTGGCTGACGGAAAGGGCTCGTAGAGTTCACGGTTATTATACCAACGAATATCCTGAATATCCTCATCAATGTCGTCAGTTATCGCATCATGCGGTCGCGTGTCCTGAGCTCGTCCACCGTACAACCTTCGTTCGTACTTTGGCCTCGTTTTGCCATCCCCAATACCAATGGTTGCACCCCGGGTGACATATGCCTCTTGATGACCTTCAGAGGTCAAAGTTCTCCTCGCACTTTTCCTTTGATGCTGGTCACGTGATTCACCACGTCTTTGGCCACGTGATCCGTATTTAACCTTGCCCTTGACCAAAACAACCGTGTCACGTGATATGCGCACGCGCTGGAAGCCATCGCACTGGCATTCGAGTCGCTTCTCGCTGTAATTGACGTTCATAGGAAGATCATCAATAATGGGATTAATGGGGTGTTTTTTCTTCGGTTTCCGTATATCCTGATGGTGGGTTGGGTTGTTATTATTGAGATTTTTCGGCGGCTTTTGTGGAACGGTGGCCACAATGTTGCAACCAAGAGTCATGATTTACGTCTATTCACATATCTAACGATTTCTTATTCCGATTAATTTCGAACATTTACGTGGTTCATAAAGTATATATATTTGAAGAATATTTTATATTGTCTGTTATATAATTATCCACTTAATCTTTTCCGAACCTAAATTTCTTTAGACCTCCTTTATCCATTTCCAAATCCGTTATTTCTATGAAATACACTCATATATCACTGCAGTATAATTCCTCAACTATGTTAAGCGCATATCGCAAGAATTTCTTGAGGTGCCACTTATGAAGCGAAACGAGCGACCGTGTCAAAGGCTTCATAGCAATCGAAGACACGACTAAGAAACTGCGGCACGCAGAAAAGACATTTCTTATGATGAGCACGCTTCATAAAATGACCCGTGTACAGAGTGGAATATATTAGATCGTTTTTGTTTTGTTTTTGCTGTTTTTATTTTTTTATATGTTTTTTTTTTTAGTTTTTGTGTTTGTCAAATTATATTAACCTTTCACCAAATTTGTAGATCTAAACAGACATGATACATGTATTTGATTCTCTTTTGACACGATGCATATTTCCTATACATGACATGTAGACGGTTTCTTAACATATAATTTTATCATTTTTGTTTATCTAATTATCATTTTTGTTCTATGATTGAATAAGTCGCGCAGGAACATGAAACTATTTTAGGTTATTTTCCGGTTTCTATGTCAATCGAAACCAATTATGATGCCTAATCACAAATCTTTGCCATATGACATATTCATTATCTGCTTATCAAATCTTTAGTACATAAAAACACAACAATTACAGCATTAACCTAAGACAGAAGTGGTTTGATTCGCAACTAATCATATCGCTTCATTTAATTTGTTTCTTAGATACAGTTTTTATTGCAGTTTTATATTCAACTAACGTTCGTGAGTAATTAACGACCCATGTATGCGACATAAGAGGCTATAAAAAGCAGCAATAAAACATCTTTGCTGAATATATAATTCTGATGCATAGTCTCATATACGAATTGCATTGATTACTATAAGCATGTAGGTTCAGTGATACTTGTATATATCCAGGCTACTTTTTGTTAACAACACCTATTCCGCCTAAATCCCGAAAAATACTTTCGAATGACCCTAATTCAATATTTAAGATCAACTCATAGAAAGCCGATATCCATAGACTCGTTCATTCTTTCGTTATCTAATTAAATTAAAATTCTAATCAATTTATGTAATAACTTAACAACTTAATAAAATTAGTTTTCCTCAAACAAATACTTCGATTTTATATGAATGATATAGTTATCGCCCTCTTTTTATAAGAACGGGCTAAATAATAAATTGATTTTAAGTAATTGTTGTTATTTTTCATGTCTTTTTTCGTTACTGACTGGTCAGCCACACACTAATTCTTTACGACATTAATCAAGGGTAGTTGGATGGTCATAATTTTTTCGCGGCTACACCTAAGATGTTTGTTTGTGACAAATTAGATGCACATGGTGCACGATAAATAACTTAGGTGACCCATCTGCTATGTACGTACACATTAATATACATGTATATATAGGGTTCCGTGCAATAAAGGGCCTATTTTATATTCAGATTTGTTAGTTGTTTTTTTTTTAGGAACAGTGCATATCCTAAACACGACCAGTGAGTGCGTCGGCCGTAATGCTTTATGGATGATCTACTTTTAAAATAGTTTATCAGTGGATTACTTTAATTCTTTGATAGTTATTTGAAAGTTCATTGAGATCGCTTTAAGTAGATAGCAGCCTGTTACATTGAATCCGTCAGATAACATAGAATATTCGGGTCTTCATTTTTCATGTCCCATGACTGCACTTTAGCAGTTTAGTAGCTAGACAAGACGTACTCCAACGTCGCAGATGTATACAAACCATCTTACGATCTATTTTTATGTCGTCGCGACATACATCCTCATGGTTCAAGCGCTAATGCAACAGTTAATCGATATGAAATCTACAATCGTAAATTTAAATCTTATTTCGTTTATTGACGACGTAAAAATCGTTTTGCCGACGTCGCCAAAACGATTATTACCGACTGTGTACATCTTGGTTCTTCTACCTCCTTCTGCTACTCATTTTCTTCAGTGCGAGTGCGCTTAATGAAAACATCCATCAATGTATCGTGAAGACATTCGCGATTGCAAATAGGTCGAATGTGTTCACGTGCCATTTATTACCGAACGAACGTCTTACAAATGCTTTGCGACACATATTTCATAGAGTTTAGGTATATTTTCTTTCGTGTCTCTTACTAGTGCGCGACCTCTATTTCTTTTGCATCTAAGATCAGTGCGCATACATGAAAATTGAGCTCAAAAATCAGTGAGCGATAATTAGGGACAATAAAAAGTGAACGATAATTAGGGGTCGTAGTAAACGAGCGATAATTTGATGTGAGCGATAATAAGGACTAAACTATCCTTGACGACTTACCAAGGATGAGAAAGTCGTGTTTTTCGTCAATGCGAGATAATGCTGCTTTTTGTGTGAAAATAAACACGCAGACCTTTTGGTCGATAACTTAATTGCTGGATTGCACATATATTTATTTAGGCCATAAAAGCATATTAAGCAAATAGATTGCTTGTTATGAACTGAGAACGACTTGGTAAACAGAAGGAACTTAATATACGTGCGAAACTGTATCATTCTTTAGCTTAAGGTTTATCTACGACACATTTTCTTCGAAATGATCAGGTTCAATGCTATATTATCCAAATTTTAGTTGTTGAAACAAATTTATAACCAACGCATAGCATAAAATGTCAAAACATAAAGATTCAAAAATATTATATTTGATCTATACTTTTTAGGGAAAAACATTAAATAAGAGTTTCCATCCTATCGATATGAAAAAAAAAATCAATTTCCCATATCAATATAATGACATTTCTAAATACAAAGAACTCTGATTTAAATTATATTCTGAATATATGACATATGACAAATGATACGTTTGAAGTATATTTATCATGATTTTTACCTGGTGGAGAATTTTGTAGTAGTCACTCTGCGCGATGCACACGAACTGACAGTCGTCGATCTTGGTGCACATCGTGCCTTTGTGGTACAGCTTCTCCATGGTAGGGGTGATGCCGAAACTGAAACGAGAACATAAAGTATTGAAGGCTACATTCACATAAATAAATTCACATAAAGTGTAAAAATTGAATTGATGATTATAATCTAATCGAACGGACTAATCACGGACTTTTATTGCTTCCGTAATTGCTAATCGAATCGCTCCGGGGCTTCGGATGGTGAGGGGCGTTCATTTATTTTTCAGAAACAAAGCCTTCTGTATACAGTTGTATTACATCACCATCGTCATAAGGTCCCGCCCCCACATCCCCATCCCTCTCCAATACTTTATACCGCGGGTCAAATCCACATAAAATCTCCATTCAAGTGCCAAAGTGCGATAAATGGGTAGTTTGACTATAAGAAAATATATTAAATTCAGGTTACCTATCTCCCATATGCAGGTGCTCAATATCCCCATTGGGCCGCTCCACTTGCACGGCGCCATTAAGGATCACAGACCACGAGTCCAGTTCCTCTCCGTCCTTCATCACCACGGTGCCCGCCTTCTCGACGACGGCGAAGACCATCACAGCGCATAGCGACCGGCGCGTCGCTAGGGTCATATTGGCGAACGCCTAAAAATGGGTAAAAGATACAAAGATACATATATACGTTTTAAGTTTAAACAAAAATTGAAGTTATATGGATTAAGCGACGTGATCTAACCGGAAATAGGTCACACCCTGGCGGTTAATGCTTAACCGAGTCTAAATCATTCCTCCACCTGATAGTAATCCCCAGTTGGTTATCCCAGGCCTTTGCCACCTCGTCGGTTACCACATACAGTAGAACCTCGTTAACTCGAGGTGCTCGGGACTTGAGATTGTCTTCGAGTTATCCGTGAATTCGAGTTAACCGTGGTTTTTGATTGCTAATAAATAATAGAGGGGACTGCAAAATCACCTCGAGTTATCGGGTAATTCGAGTTAACCGTGCTCGAGTTAACGAGGTTCTACTGTATATTTATTTACATTTTGTGTATTTAAATGGCAAATGTATTTTTAAAGAGTTGTTTTTGCTTGCATATAAAACATTCCCAAGCTAGAATTCTATCGATACAAATTATGCGAACATATTCAACGTGAGCTCTACCCGGAGCACGTCACAAATCATACGAATCAATAAAATCGGCTTTATCTATAAACATGGAGCATCCCTCTTCATTCAATCCCAATACCATTGCGTGTATTGCTATCTCTGCTTTAGCTGGGCTCTAATGGGTATGTATCGAGTAATGGCAACATCATGTCAAGTTCACGATATGACAATTACGCGAAATTGCTTCGTGTTTAACAAATACCCCCGCCTAGTAATAGTGTTACGGTTTTTCAATATTCCTGATATTGGATGCTGCCATGTACAAGAAATAGAACGGATCACTTTCGCTATGCCCTAGAAACTATAATTTAGCACGTGGCATGACAAGAAATGCGGAGATGGGATATTTTAGCGAGGCATTTTGACCTACTGCCTTTCGACGAAATGCAAGGCATGTGGTTTTAATACGCTTTGATATGGGTCATAATACCGGTAATCATAGCCTCAAAGTTGCATTGCATGCCTTGCCTACTCAACGTACATTATCGATTCATCCATAAGGTAAAATGATGCTTATAAAAGCAATAAACAGCCTGCAATTCCTTTCGAAACTATGATTAATTATATGAAATTATAAATATAATTATAGATAACTGGTCGGTCCAAGGCAACCAGGATATAATATCTCCTATCATGACTCTTATAGTAGCGGTGTAATCTGGATGTCACTATACGATGACACAAACATGACCCAAGTGCCAAGTCTTGGACGTGATATGGGCGGGCGGCGAAAGTCTAGAAGTTTCGAACTAGATGAACAAATATGGCGTGTGACAAGCGTATAAAGTATAAAGGTCCATCGTATAATCTTGACTCTTCTGATTTTATAGCAGCTGCTAGCAGGAGCTTTAACTTTCAAAATATAATTTGGAAAGCGCTTCTCAAAAATATGCTTTAGTTTTTGGCATTCAGCATTTGTTGGGTATAATTATGATTCAAAATCGCTTCCGCCCACCTCCGCAGCCATCAGCCCTATTATCGTTTATTTTATACATCATTATTTTTTATTATAAGACGGTCTTTAACGTTCGGTCAGTGACGCGTCCAGGGGTCGCCCCGATTTCATTGTCAAGGATCTCATAACGCATAGGGTCCGGCTCACCATTTCTAAGTCTTGATAATCAGGTTCTTATATACTGTTACACAAGATGAATCCCAGGTAATAAGGACACACTATTAAGAAGAAAACAACTCACTTTTAAGTGTGACCGAGACAGTGGGATGGATAGACTGAGGAAGACCGTATATACGACCCATTATTATACGTTTGTTCCATAGAAATGATTCCTCGAATCGCTTACGAACATAACAATAAACACTTGAAGCCCGTTTAAAGAAGCGTCTAGACTACTTGTATCCATCTTATGGGGTAATAGTTAGAACTATTTGAGGGTCAACTATAAACGAATCGGAAACGGAGCGGAGACAGTTGGGTGTTTGTGCGTGGGTGGGGGCTTACGGGGGTCGGAGCAATATGTAAGGCAGACGTACAATTTGTATAAGGACATTTTGACATTAGGTTTTCAGTGCAATCAAAAGCGGGTTAATTGGGTTGAGGGCCTACAAACCTAGTTTAAGTAAAGAAATAAACACTAAAGTATTGATGCCAAAATTTAACCACAAGCAGTCGTATCATGTCCGCCACATCTGGAGCAAAACGGTCTCCGCTTGAATGGGTAAAAACAAGGGTAAGCTTATGCATGTGTAATGTAAAGACCCCGTGTTAGATCCGTGTGTTTGTATCACTGGATCTCCCGCTGTGCGATGTCTGGCCGATAGTGGAGTAACCCTATTGCCTTCTAGAACCCGAAACCCTACACTCGCGGCCACATATTCCAACCCACCCCCTCGACTGTCTTTAATCCAAGTGATAGATACTCACCCCCACTTTATTCGCCGGGTCACAACGCTTGAATGGAATGACCTTCTAAAATCTGAAACCCTACACTTGCCGTAAGTTGCGGCTCAATAAAACTACACCCCACCCCCTGTACTGTCCTTAATCCGAGTGATAGATACTCACCCCCACTTTGTTTGCCGGGTCACAACCCTATTTTCCAGAGCGAAAAAGGAGACACTGAAAACGGCGAGCGACTAAATGAGACAAATGTCTGAGGCAGCGGTGGAAATAAGGGGAGCATGACGGGAAGAAGGCGGAAATTGGATGGCATAATTTTCTTGAAATGAGCTAAACGGAGGAGGGGGCGTGAGGGTTAAGGGCAGGGAGTGGGGTGGTTGGAGAGGTGAGGATGGGGACAAGGTAACTTGATTAAAAGGGTCTGAAATGTGAGTGCTGAGATTGTTTTTATTCCGCTATTTAGAGAGTTGATTGAGATTTTACAATATCTTATATACCCCGTTTAATGCAATTGATCTCAGACATTAATAGGACGCATTATTAATTAGGTTTTTTTTTCAAGATTTATGTCAAATAAAGTGTTTTATCGATTCACAATTTCATCGATAATTTAGACGCTTTTGATTTTGCATAAAAGTGATGTATTGCGTTAAATCTTTCAATCCATATCCCTATTACGAAACGGTTTCACTTTACGTGGAGAGAGTTTAGGTTTGATAAAAAAAAATAGGGCGCTTGATGCAACTTATAAACTTAATCTTACTTATTCGCTTGTGGGAAAAAAATTGGGTTAAACTGTGACATGTTGGCAGTTTTATACTTTTCCATTTAAATCAGTGTCACAAAAAATAATGTAACAAATGTTAAAAATGAGAGCTTTATGCGTGGGCTATTTACCCATGGGTATTCTGGGAACTCATATTCATTAAAATGAAGGGCGATTTGATTTAATCTAAACCATTCAACAATTTACTTATTTTGATAAGAAGTAGGCGAAATTGTCTCTAGTAATTTTACCGCAATACCCGTGTGTGTTTTAGAAAAATGATTATGTGAACTTGAGAGGTTTTACCACCGTTGTCAATTATAGTTTTTTCTTTATAAATGTATTGTGGTCTATCTGCACGTATATGAAAATTATTACAAGAGTAAGTGTCTGCCCAATCAGTCCCAGTGCAGAAAAGTAAATTTAAAACTTAAAATAGTACTTTTTAAGAACGGGACTGTCCATTCACATTGGGCAAGCTGTCCAATGTAGCGGCCAATGCTTTGAAAAAGCGGGGCGATAATGTCATTAAACCAATTTTTCAAACTAAAACGAGTATACCCAAAGACACTGGCCAAGCTGCCCCAATGTTTGTTTTTTTCCGAACGGGGTTTTCAGAGGACATCGACCCAGCTCACAAAATATACTTAATCATACTTACGGGTAAATGCTGCAGGAATTCGAGCAACGTCTCGATGTCGTCTTCGGTTCGCTCGGCCGGTTCGCGTTCGAGGCACTCGCGAACGGTGTCTCTGACGATCAGCGACTGACAAAACATAAGGAAAAGAAGGATATGATAAAAGATGTAATACAGAATTCGTATACACTGTATATTGTTAACAACGATATAGGTTCAAATAGAGCTTTGGTTCAAGATACACGAACCATGAATATAAGAGATTGTATTTTTTAAACAGTAAATTTTAGGTCATATTACTATTTGAAAAGTACAATCGTACGTGTTTTGTTTTCATTTACATATACACACAGTTTCTAACTCACCGATTAGAAAAATATAAATGCAATATCGCTAATTATCAAGGACACAAATGAGAAAGTTGAGCAACAAAAATAACTAAAATATACATGTATATATTATCGATATATTCGAGTTGAAACTTATTTGATTTTTTCTACTCAGGAGTGAAGGTCTCTTTGTTGTGTCTGCAGTTTGATTAATTGTTCCAATATTACGAGCCAAAAATACTTAAGCAGACAGTTTTTTAAAAAGAAAATGTCCCAACGGATTAAAACAAAAGCCAAAAACCCTAGATGAAGTCTACCCACGTTCCAACTGTCCAGGGACAATACTTGAACAAGTGTTCTATAACAAACTTATTAGTTACGAACACGGGTTGCTATTGCTATGGATTTCCCTTTTAAAGTTTTTGCCAAATCGCAAAGAAAAATCATGAACAATTAAGAGCACATGTGCCCTTTTCTGTAACGAATCCGATTAACCGACACGTTCTCCTTTTTCATCATTACCTTGGTAAAGTTGATGAAAGTCATGTTGTAGTTGAACAAGAAGTTTTCAAATAGTTTCGACCCCATATTGATGGATTTTTTTAAATATCCGCGAGAAAAATAATAAGAAATCTAATCACGCTACAATTAAGATTAATTGCTATTCGAAAGTTCTACTAAATGGTAACTTTGTGATATCCATATACCCAATAGCAATAGTTAAAACCATCGATTGTGTTAGAAAATGCTATCTCAGAATATGTTATATGCTATATCTGTACACTAAAATAACTTTGTTTTGTGATAAAATATATCCACATTTTTCTTCGTTACATAGATCACCATTTTAATTATTCATAACACAGACTACAAATGACTTTACTCCCGAAACTTCATTATAGTGCACTTCCACAATACCACATTTTTACCCCCAACCAACTCAACCATAATTCACTTTATTTTCGGTGTCGCTTCGAATCGACATATTTTTTAGAGCAGCCATCAAGAGTAAAAGCTTTATCAACAAACGAGAGAAAACTTTCTAATTTACTAAAATTACATTGATCGCTTTATCTTTTATCATAATTAATTTGTAAGTTTGATCGAATCGGAGCAAAACGCCTTTCTTTCAGGTAGGTATTTCTGTTTACCATAAATGCCGATAGTTCAAGCATTTCGAGTGTTTATCCATAATAGTTTGATGCGAACAAATTCATTTACTACATATTAATTCAAATATTTTCTTTTTCTTTAATAATAAGAATCCATTTACGTTCTTATTTTAATCTCTAATTCATCTTAAATACTTATTTGAGAGTTGAACGGATCAACCGGACCCTATTAAGACATCATCCTATCCTATTGTGTCACCAACAAGTTGCTCGCATCCTATTTATTGTGTCGGTTGTTAGACGCAAGTGTTATCTCCGGAAAGCATTCCGCTCTTTCGGCATTAGCTCCCATTGCATTGCAGAGGGTCTTGCGGATAGGGGGTTAAATCGGAAAGGCTTCAGTTGTGTGGAGAGAGGGATAAATGGGTGGTTTGGAATTTCTTCGAAAATGAAAATGGTCGGATTATCGTCACTATTACTAGAATATGACGGTTGTGATTAATTAGAAAGTGAAAATATGATGCATTTTAACGAAATAATTTATTTTATTTGTTTTAAGAATGGGGTGACATTGACGAACGAATAGCCATGAAAAATGTTAAGTAAACATGGCATTGGCTGAGAATTTTTTTCGAAGAATAGGCATTGTTTTTGAATTCATAAATGGGTAAAAGCGATAAAGTCTTATCCCAAAATACGTTAAAATCTTCTATCATTTTAAGCTGAGCCCTTTAAAATCGACGCGTGGGTTTTAAGCGGTTCCAGACTAGAGTGGGCCACATCTCTAAATGGCAGCTAATCGTGTTTCTGGCACATATGAAATGGAACCCTCCTTTTGCCTGCTCGATTCCATTGCTTTCTTCTTGGGATTTGAGAAATTGTGATCTCCGTAGGGAAGGATTTGATTGCATCAAGCGTTTATTTTCTGACGTGACATCTTATGGAAGAGAGGTATTATTTGGTGACGTCACCGTTTTTAAGACGAAAGCCCTTACCCGAGTGGTAATACAGAAACTTATGTTGCATCGCGTTCGAAATGGTTCTATCTCGTATCTTTTATTTTATTTCATATATCTTTTTGCGTTTGGAATCATGTCCGAATGGGCATTAATTGGGGTTGGTGACGGAGAAAAATGGACCTAAGTGTCACATCGGATATGATTTACATCAGTTGAAACTAAAATTAACTAACGATACTCAGATCCAGGAAATGACTCCAATGCTAATATATAAGTTTTAATTGACATCTCACTCTTCAATGCCCCTAGACATTACGTCAAAAGGAAGGAAACAAAGAAACCGGATCCTAGTTTTCAAGATATCTTAATTTCCCCCGATATCGCCCAATTATTCCGAACTGGCATTTGTTTCCTCATCGACAACCCGTCCTGCCAAGCGATTGTTCATTGAATCAAGGCAGACGTTGCTTGTCCATATCAAAACAAGCCAAACAACCAAATGAGAGATTTTCAATGTAAAATTTGATTCTTTTTGCGTTTGTTTTGACGAAAGAAAATCTTACGTATTAGCGCACTACAAAAGTATTCGTCATTGAAGAGTATTTTGGTACATCTCAATCTTTTACAGTTCTTACTTTTTCGATGAACCGGAAGTTTGTTTTGATCCCGTGATACATGAATCGAACGTCACGTGCCCCGAAAAGAAACGTGACCAACACCATCACGCCTATGACGTCACAACTCATATTTATATTTGCAAACTACGACCCACGTGTCAAAAACAAAAGGCTTCATGATGTGTCCCGAAAAAAAAACTCCTTAAACCGTGCGACAATATGAATAAATTGCCTCCACATCAAAAGGAGTCACATCATTAGCTGTATCTTGCAGCGTGATTTTGCATCGTTTTCCTAACTAATATGAACATGAATGACGTCATTAAACTTTCAGTGAGCGTCAAGTCGGCGTTTGTCCCGTGAGAAGCTTTAAAATGTATAATAAGCCCTTTTTTAGTTTTGATCGGTCTCAAAATAGCTGCACCGGAATGGCTATAAATATATCTCATAGACAAGCTACGACGCAATGGTTGACGCGAATAACACGTTTTTTTATCTTTATCCATATTTTAACAAGGCGGGGGAGGATATTGCAAAACTGCGACTCATTAAAGTTTTAGCTGTTGTTTTAAACTAGACTTTGGTGGATATCATCGCAGGGAAAGGATAGGGAAGGGAAACATTTTGAGACAAACATTGACGCAAAACCTAACCCCTCGGGAACCCAGGATTGGTACATGTACCAAAATCTTCAGAGAAAAAATCTAACACAATGTTGCATTCTTAAATAGCGTTAAAACTACTTATATTTCTAATATTTTCATATGTCTCGGATCATCTGGTATCATGTGACACATTGCTAATCACCTTGCTTTAATTGCGAACGATGCAGCCCGACGAGTGAGCTTGTTTTCGTTTTTCAGGAAAACTCACGATTATCATGGGCACGTTTAAGGTCACTGAATCTTATTTTTTTATTTCATATTCCTTTTGATTTGATGACAAAATCTTATGTTGACGTCAGTGTTGTTTAAATTCTAACGAGGCGGAAGTTCAGGTTCAACTTCTTTTCTTTTTTTTTTGGGAGGGGGGGGGGGCGGCGAGGCGTTGTTTTAGAAATGATCACGTGTGGCTTTGAACACGTGTAGTAATGGACTTCTTTGTTGAATTTTTTGAATTTTGATTACATGTATATGTATGAAATTTGAAATTACACGTAAAATACATGTAATGCCTAAGTACTGTATGTATTTTTGAGGTCCTTTTTCATCACAACGGATGTGAAAATAAGTTTACGGTAATACGCCACACAAGTTGTCGCTTTAATGCCTTACAGTCAATATCCAGCATCAATAGAAAACAAATCGCAACTTTGTCATCCCGATCCCCAAGGTCTCTTTGGAAGATGATGTCGGATCGACGTTCAGTTTTATCATTATACATCATTATATAGGGAATCAAGGCACCTTGTAAAGCATTATCCACAAAACAACTTTCCCCTACCCGCCCACAGTGGGCCCAAAAACAAACCAGAAGTCAAGCTCCTATCCTCCTCCGCCTTATTCCAAAGACAAGACTATTTTTCATGATGGTTTAAAAAAGAACTCATTTTGGTAGCTTTGTCTCATCGAAATAACATGTCCATCGTTTTGATGGATAGTTTCAGGGAAAGGGCGTTTAGAATGTGGGCGAAAGTAGTTTTTATGCCATATATCAATTAAAAGCGTGTTACGAGAACAATACTACAAGGAGCAAAGAAATTCGAACCCTAATGAATGGTTCATAATATTGTATAGTCAAATTTTCATTTCTAAGGTGATAAATTTCGCCACGTTATATGTCGCCATTAATGTCAAGGGTCAATGTACGATAAATCACATGCTTCAATCCATCAATATATATCCATATATGCGTATTAACTGGTAATATTAGTCCTTCCTCTAAAGAGCCAAAACTCCTATTCGGTTGCCCTAACCATCAAATCTGCACTGCGCTTGCATTATGATGGCATCACGCAATAAACCGTCGGCTTTTTTGTCATCGTCGCGATTGTCGGCGGCGGATTTATTGGCGGCCAAATATTGATAGAATTCTAGAGGCAATGAGACTCGATCAGAAAACAGTTGGGTCTTTTTATACACTTGGGATCGCTTGGTGGGACGAAGAAGGCACATAAATTCAGGGCACATTATGGTCTCGCATTTAGTGCATATAGGGGTTGTTGAGTTATAGTGATAAGCCTTTCAGCAGTCTTAGTAGAGTTAGAAGTTCATGTTATTAAAGATAGAAATAGAAGCATACTGGATTTTAATACTGATTGTTAATATACCAAATATATTATAACTAAATCGATTACATTCTCATTAGGAATTGTACCGAATTTGAGCAAGCAAGCTGAGTTTTGCTGTACATGCAAGGAGGATATTGCATCTCACACAATCTCCCATCCATCTCGTTTTTCCTTGATATCTCTATAATCCATGTTTGGTTACCCGAATCCTGGATGCCATCGACAAACAAAAAAATAACGTTGCTGTCTTTAATTTCCGGTACATCGACCTCGAGAGAAACTGATCGATATTGTTGGGGGTCATCATAATCACATATTCATCCCTTGACCAAAATATTTAATTGGAAAATTACTGCTCCCCCCGTCAAATTTACAACCGTCTCACTATCCATAATAATGTTGAGCTTACATAAACCAAAATACGTGAAGCTTTCTCAAAGAAGTGTCCCAGTTTCGCTTCATTCCATGATCCTCCAAATCAAACACATCTCTGAACCAAAAATTGGACTCACGGTACAGATATACCTGGATGAAAAACATGAGCAATGACATAAAAATGTCATTAATTCATTGGCTCATAGATCTGCACCCGACATTTGTATTAATTGCATTTTCAGGCATAGGAAGTATACGAGACTCCATCAGGGGTTTCTTGATTTTTTTAAAACCAAATGATTTAAGTCAACTTTGGGGGTTTCCATAACAGATATATCCATATTTCCAAGAAATATTAAAAAATGTTCGTCATTAATAATGCATGAGCGACCATATCACAATTAATGAGTTATTAGTTCAACGGAAATATCTTAGCTTTATTTGAGGACGTGATTTTGTAGCCCACTACAATCGTGTGCCTGGAATAAGGTAAATGTATCTCATGTTTTCCAAATAACATTGAACATTCACTTCTAGAGTAAAAAAAAACTCTTTACATACATCTGCTCCCTAATTTTATGGTCGTATAAAATATACATGTGTATCAATATTTTCTTAAGCTTGCAACAGCGCGCGATTAACTTTACATTTAAACATGTAGGCCTATATTGATGTAGATTAACACAAAACTGAAACTTAGCATTACCAACATTTTCAGTTGATATTGGAATATCCCTGATTATACAGCATTGGGCTACAAAAAATACCCTGCCAACTTAGCCCATTATTCCTGGCTCCCTTGTGTCAATTATTTTCACTTTTCAAGACATAAACAGCAGCGAAATGAGGTTGATAAAAATATCGTGAGGATAACACATACTGATATGGACCCGTTGAGAATTTATGAAAAAATCACATTTTTTGTGTTTTCATTTTATGATCTGTTGTTTGATAAATTCGCATCCTTGTAAAAACTATTGATGACCTTTAATCATATCTTCACTTGAACGGGCGTCTTGAGGATAAAGGCGAAACTAAACTTTCGAGGCTCATTATCTGTACCAATATATAATACAGTATATAGTATTCCTATAAAGATTTATCAGGTTGCTGCATTTTTGGAGCATTGATTTGTCAAATTTCGTGATAAAACCGTTCAAAGACTAATTGAGTAACTAAGGCAAATCCTGAATTCAATGCAGGGGCGGATCCAGAAAATGTGGAACCTGGGGAGCAAATATAGAACATATAAAGCCAAACGGGGCGTCAAAGGGCGCACCGCGTTTTTCCTTATGTAGGTAAATTCCGCGCCTGTTATGTAAAATTAATCTTGTCATTCCTCAGAACTCTTTCCAATGAATTGTCCTTTTTGCTCGCTTTCCAACATTCATGTTTCAAATCTACCCAGATAATTTATCTGCTTAGTGCCACTGCGAGTGCGAAAGCCAAGCGCGTTATTGTTACATTCCATTATTGTAACACGTTCTCACTACTTGAAAACCGCTAAAATCCCCCATTTAGATCATATTTCATGAAGCCATCATCTCGTAAAACTGAGTAGAGTCATCAAAAGACAGTATTTTTCCTCTTTGCATGATGATATAATAAAGAATTCATATTTTTCGACGTAAGGATTTTTTTAAAACATGATACGAACAGACCAATAGAAGAACAAACGTCGATCTGTGTATACATGCATTTTAAAATCAAAACTTTGTGAAAAAAATCCTCGAAACTAAGCTACCCCGACTACTGAAAGCTATATTTCCTTAAAAATCACTCAACTTCAACCAAAACACAGACGAGACGGAATGACATCAAAGACAAGCTTCCGTTCACAAAAACAGATCATATCATAGAAATTTCAAATCACTTGATTATTCGGGCGGGGTCGGGGGATTTCAATGGGATTATATACCTCTCTATCATCACAGTCCTCATCATCTGAGTCAGCGTTGCTCTCACCGAACTGACTGGACGTCATGTCGATATCCTGGTCGTCACCCACCGAGGAAGACTGCATCATGTCTGACCCTGGAATAACGAAAATATATCTTCGTAATACATCTAACTATGGGCATGTCAGACCCAATGCACAATGAAAAGCCATTAGGATGCTTAAGTTATAAAGGTATCGGTATGGTTGAGCGATAGATGCACAGTTATGTTAAGGGACAAAATTGAAAGAATGTATCCAAATATAAACTGCAGCTCTTCAGACACGATTCTTAAATTAAGAGTAACAGGACTTATTTAAAACAAACTCCGTTTTGACAATAGGACAGCTGTAATATATCAATATATCCCTATATACTTACCTGAGTAGGCACTAGAAGTATCACTGGCGCGCGAGTTGCGTTTCGTGTAGTTCTCCGGTCGGAGGAACGACTCGCTGCGTTGGAGGAAGGATTGCACGCTTTGGAGTTCTGCAGGAAGGTTCTGCAAGATGAAAATACATGAATATTCGATGATAATCATGCGTATGCTTTGTTAAGAAAGAAGAATCAAGTTGGGAAAGCAGGGGACCGATTGGCAGGTCAAATACGATGATAGAAATCAGTTGTGATAAAAGAGAGCGGAGAGAGAGAGAGAGAGAGAGAGAGAGAGAGAGAGAGAGGGAGAGAGAGGGAGAGA
>LQRL01018728.1:0-10066 GCA_001703475.1 Hydroides elegans
CGAGTGCCCGGGACTGAGGGCCGTTTTCTGTTGTGATCTGTCATGGAGAGTGTGATAAGCTATGTACTTGGGCACTTGCTCAAAGACTTCCCAAGGGTACATGCCCAAGCTACCTTTGACAAAGTTATGCTGGCCTAACGGTTCGTAACCCAACCGCGCAGTGGGTGATTGACCTGGTCCCGGGTCCGCCGGACATCGCGCTTAGATTGCTGCCGCCATCGCCGGTACACAGAGTACTGCTGCTGCCCAGTACTCCGCCCCTCGCCTAGGTTTAGTCTGTCAAGCCGAGACAGTTTACCGTGGTGTGGCCGGGACGTCGTGTCCCTACTTGGAGCCAGAAGGCGAGGAGTAGATGAGCCAATCCAATCCGTATTGAATACAAGTTGAGGCAATAAAGAAAGTAATTTTAAACATGATGATACAAATACAATAGAACAATTAAAAACCATACGAGTAGATGAAATGCTTTGAATTTCTATTACTATTATACTCAGTATGCAGCGGTTGCATTTAAAAAACAATAGATATATCACATCTAATCAGAATGAACATAGAGTGCAACCTATTTCAATAAGTACTGTAAGCATTTCTATGTTTTGAAAATCCATCTCGAGTGCCATGCTAAAATGAATAATTTCATCGAATTATGTATTTCCTGAACTACATGTATATTAAGAAATAACTGATCCTATAATATATACACTGAACCTATTCAATACATTTCCTATACCATTACTATAAATTTGTGATGCATGGATATTTAGGCCCCAACCCAAAAGTTGGGGGCCTATAGATTTGGGGTGTCCGTCCGTCTGTCCGTCTGTCCGTCCGTCTGTCATCGCTTTCTTGTACGGGCTAGAACTTTTGAACGGAAGGTCATAGAGACTTGGTTATAGGCTCAAATGAAAGGTCTTGGTCCGTAGATGTGCCTTTTGACCATTTCGGTCAAAAACACCCGACCGTAAATGTTGTAAAATTGGTCAAAATGGCCCAAAATAGTGGTTTTTCAAGACTTGAGCTTGTACGGGCTAGAACTTTTGAATGGAAGGTCATAGAGACTTGGTTATATGCTCAAATTAAAGGTCTTGGTCCGTAGATGTGCCTTTTGACCATTTCGGTCTAAAACACCCTACCGGAAGTGGTCAATTTGACCAAAATATCCCAAAAATAGCGGTTTTTCAAGACATGAGCTTGTACGGGCTAGAACCTTTGAACGGAAGGTCATAGAGACTTGGTTATAGGCTAAAATAAAAGGTCTTGGTCTGTAAATGTGCCTTTCAAACATTTCGGTCAAAAACACCCGACTGGAAGTTGTATAATTGGCCAAAAATATCGGTTTTCATAGAAAATATATTTAAAATATACAAAAACCCATACCCCTTCGAGTTTGGGGGCGGTTGGGGCCTGTTCGTGTTTCACAAATACTTCCTTGTCTAAACGAATCCTCTTTTTTTTTTTCGTTTCAGACACCTTCACTATCGATCAGGCTGTCGACGCAATAGGATTCGGCAAATTCCAAATCAAATTGTCTATGTTCACAGGGATATGCTGGGTAAGTAAAAACAAAAGTTGCTCACTTGATTTTTAAATTCAAAGTGTTTGAGCTTTGTTGAAATATATTTGATAAAACAATATGGCTACCACAATACTAAGGGTTATATCTTAACATTGTTATGCAGCGGCCAAAGTGTTAAAAGAGGTTGAACTTCTCTGAAAAAATATAGTCATCGGTTTATGGTCGGGGCAGAAGAACATATAATTTAGCTAAATATTAATGTAAATGAACGATTTGTCAATATGGATTCAGATAAGCCAAATTCTAAACTGGCTGAAAGTGGCTGGGGGCTTACCGGGTTTATAATATAATATCGGTCCACCAATAAAAAATAATTAATCTTTACTCAATGCTCCGGCGACTGTGTTTTAAAACTCTTCGATCTATGGTCAAGTCAGGAGGCTTATGGTATAAATATCATGATACGAACTATACGTTTTTAAAAGGTTTTGCGATTGCGTTACTGAAATGTTTTAAAAACGAGTTTTATAGTTGTGAAAAGATAAACACATTATTGAGAGGTATGTTTTATTTCATCGTTGAAGAAGTTACCACAATATTCAATCACACTTTAAAGGATATGTGTTATAAAACAAGTCTAATTTCAGATCCAGCTGAAATGTGTCGTTCAATACAATATTATGAAGCATTAAAACATAACTGAAAGAGAAAAACAACATTCTTCAGTCTAATGAATACTATTATATATGATCAATATAACACATAATACATCAAGACAAGTTATGCGCCTAAAAACATAAAAGTAGAAGTGTACCCCCGTAGCTATTAACTATTCAAAACACCTTCTAACCTTGGGTTCTCCGCTCCACGAATCGTTAACAAGGCTATTGTTGCATTTATGTTTTAGATATTATCGTCCTTATCATTGAACCATTTTCACTTTTTTTTTCAAAATTGAACTTATTGACAATAATTAAGTATATTACATTAGTTACAACCACCATCGCTGACATGTTTAAGATTCAGTAAAGTGTGATCACATTTTGATAAACCGTTATATAACAGTTTTATTTGTTACCGGTATCATTATTTTCAAAAATATCATTTGAATCAAAACTGACTTCATATTCAATTAGATTCAGGCAAAAAACTATATTTTTACTGATTGTTGTGAATCATAAGATGATAGCTTGTGCCAAATTCAAATATGCTTGTCGATTTATAACATTAAACAGCCATAAAATTATTGAAAATCAAAGTTATTCCAAAGTATTTTTTTTCTGTACGCATGGCTTTATTATTGTTTTAGAGATCCATATATCATTGGCATTCTTTTATTTGTCGTCAGATCTGCATATCTTCGAAATTCGACGTATGAGTGACGATTCGTTATAGAACAATATCATAAAATTACTTATTTATTTAACTATGTAAGTCACTAAAATATCAAGGTACATGTATAATGTTCTGCATAGGCCTTAACACCCATGTGCGAATAAATTGCTATAGATGTCTTACTTTTCTCGGACTCTCGGAATAACTACGAAAATGAAAGAATAACACAATAAATTAAGTTTAAAAACTATAACTGACTAATTGAATGCTGAGAAGCCGTCAACTGTGTCCTCTGCACATCCGAAAAATGCACAATTTTCGGATATCCAATCTCCGGCCCCGGCACACTAAAAGCCCTTTTGCGTTTTGGCGAACCCTTATCCTTATCATCAATAGAAAACGCTCTCGCATAAAGCTTAGCACTTTGGCGCGCAGCTTTTGATGAGGAGCCATTGTGCACTAAACTTTCGCGAATCATCACATCCATTTCCTTGGCGGCGTTCGATTCGAAGTCGTCTTGGTATTCGATGTTGTCGAGTTCTTCGCGTTCCTTTTGGTAGAGCTGGATGCTGAGGATACTATAGGTAACCATGGCGACGCCCATGATCGCAAGGGCTACGTATATCTGAAGGGCAAATGAAATTGAAATTTTTGATATCGATGTACTTTGTTGCTATAAGTGATTACTTGGTACATGTATATTGAATCGAGTGAATTTAGATGGTCGATTTATAAGAAGCAACTTTTTTTTCAGCTGCGCTCCTTTTCATTTAGGACATTGTAAAGTAAAAAGTAATGTACATGCCACCTGATTTTGGACATAATGTAGAGCCTGGACTTTGCCTTGACCCCCCATATTTTTATTTTGCCAGAGAAGTCTACTTTTAAATATTAACCATTGAAAAGGAATATAAATCAAGTTTGATAAAAAGTTTGATAACACTTGAATTCTACCTGGTATCGGACGCAAAGGCTGTTGGTGAGCAGATAACCAATGCACATGACTGCACCAGAAACGAATTGGTAAAAGGAAAAGGCTTCTGTCTTTTTATTCGTGAAGACTGCTCCCAGGAAGGCTAGAATGAAATACATGTACAAGTAGACAAGTTACAACAAACTTTGATTACTAGGGTGTGTTAGTCTGAAAAACTGTGTTTTATTGCCACTAATAGACAACTCTTTTGTAGTCCTGGAGGCTGCGAGTTGTTACTTAAAAAGAGATTTTCATATGTATACTCGGTACATTTTATGCACCTATATATTAATTATTAGCATATATATGTGCTTAAGGGTACGTTATGTATTTACAGGATGTTGATACATGCTTTGTGTTCATTTGAAAAAAAAAAACTTTGATAGAAGTTACGCAAAACAAATCCGGTCGAATGAGAATAAAAAATATATATATTTCTACTGATTTCTTACAAACACCCTAACATCTGGGAACGAGGTGTTTGCCCAAACAAATATAATTTTTAAAAGTGCTATGGTAATAATGCATACGTTTTACATACATTTTAAACATGCTCAGAAATCCTACCTGAGAATTGGCTCATATTGAGTCCTCCCGCCACTCCAAACAGCGCACTGGCAATCACCAGCATATACGTGTGACTAAAAGCATCCCACAGCATCATAATGCCATAGACCCCTAGCATAGCGAGAAATCCAAAGGCAAACAGATAGTTTCTATGGAGACACTGTCCTAGCAACCCCGATACGTAGTTCATGATTGCCATGGAGATACCCGTGATCATAGCAATGTAGCCAATCATGTCGATGCCCACAGTACACGTGACGTAAGCACGTGTGAAGGTACTGTTGTTGATAGCGATGACGACGAATAAGTAGGTAATACTAGGGATTAGGAGAATAAACTTCAAGTTGAAGAATAATTTCATGTAGCGAACCAACTTTTGGCATTTTGTGGGTTTTTGTTTTGAGTCATCGTCCGCCATAACATCCTGCGTGCGGATGTTTTGTAAACCAAATAGAATGAGTATGATGCCACAGAGATTGAATATACCTAAAATGCATAATAGCATATAGACTGTTCTTTCATCTGGCATGTTCTCTTGGAAGGAATCGGATTCTGAATCATCAAAATGGTCCTCAGGGCAGTACATTGTGCCACAGAGGGATCCCGGTACAATGGGAGCCTCAGTCTGGTTTTCCGGAAATACCGTGGTTATATCTTCAATTGAATTGAGAAAATCGTCTGTGACGTGAGGAGTCAGATTTTGATAAAAATTTGTATAGGTGAGATTGCTATTCAGGAGTTTGTTGAATATATTGATGACGTCACTTTTGTTGACGCCATTGACGTGGATATTACTTAAGGACGTCTCTGTGTCGTCATCAAAAGTGACGTATTTGAGTACACTTGATGACACTACGTTACCAATAATGACGGATAGTGAAATCACAAAACCTTGTATTCCGTTGAATTTACTCAAAGCCGCGTCTTTGCTTTTGCCAGTCGCGTCAGAATAGTAGACTCCAAGCACCGTCGTATAGACTCCACAACATATCCACAACGGTCCAGTGGCTAATCCAAGGATAATACTGGCTGGTATCATAGTGAACCATTTTGGGTAGAAGTTGCACAGAATAAAGAAGGTGTGACATAAGTATCCAACCACTAGCGTCCATTTTGGCGTCAATGACGTCACAATCAATGGACCAAATAGACTAGAGAATGCCTTCGTTCCGTACAGAATGCTGATTGAGTAGACTCCAAGGCCATTTTTGGTGTTTAAACTGCTTTGGAGCAGTTCCAAGGCTCCGTAAGCGCCGAAAACGAAAAACCATGAAAGCAGAAAAAATGTCATGTTCCGAATCGCGCCATATTTAGTTGGCTTGACATATGTGTTTAGGAACATTTTCATGCGATATAAAATACCGTTATACGGTAGAAACTTGTTTCAAATATTGATACACTCCGTTTTATCCATGTATTGATACAAGTTTATTCATTAATATCCATGTTTTGCGTATTGAATCTGTTAAAAATTATTGTCGATATACCGTATAACATTTATTCGGTAAATCGTATGTTATCAGCCCAGTTGCACAGTTATACACTCATAGTAAATTTCCTAAAAATTTATTACCCATCGTATGATTACAATGTATGCAAATACCACACGTCATTACAGTGATATACTAACAAATCCGTATTCAATGTATCATATAATAAAATGTATTGCAAACGAGCCCAAGTTGTTTATGACGTCATGAATTTTCTGAATTTATTGAGGGGCTCATTTATTTTAAAATGACCATCCAGGATCTTTTTTTTCGTACCCGTGACCGGCTACTTGATAAGTATTTTATTCACCAGTCATAAGCTGTTGAGAAGTTGTAAACAAAACGATGAGGGTCAACCATTTGGACTTGTCAGTAATGGTGTATGGTGTGCTTGCGTATTTAAACAAAATAAAATCTTATAATACGTTTACAATGCATATACAAACGATGTAAAAGATGGCACAAAAAGGTTGTCTGAAAGATCAGATCATCTCAATAAAATTTAAGATTTAAAAGAAAAAATACTATTTTCTGTATTAAAAAAAAATATTTAACTCCTAAAATGAATAAGATAAAATAATTATGCCTGTTATATCGAATCGAGTATGTCGAATGGTTAACACTTGCAAATGGCAACATGGTTTATCTCGATATCATAAACGTTATCACTTGTTCAGTACGTTATGTTCATGAGGGGACGTATCATTTGGTTTACGACATTCATATACGATTATTCATATAATGTGATAATATAAATTTTACATTTCATAGCATAAAGGGAAGAATTATCAATCACTCAATTCTTGTAGTTTGTAAATTTGAAAATCAACTTAGATTTTTAATTGACGTATGCTTTCTAGCGATAGACTCTAGATCTAAATTAGATTTGAATGAACCGGCTTAAAATAACTTTGTATTTATGAACCGCAAGTTATTTAACTGCATTGGTCCATCCCAATTCATTTCTTAATGAAGCAATACCACCTTATTATCAGCCCAATGAACTCGATGCCCAATATTAATGTGGACCTGGTCCCTATCATACGAGATGGAGGGTCACCAAGTAGGACCTAAATGGGGTCCACCGCCACCTTTAGACTGTTTGCCACTCACAGGCTGGCTGATAATAGGCCTAGAGAGTATGTTAAAGGGCACAGTGCAAACGAATGTTCGCTGGAAAATAAAACTATTGGATATCTCGTTATACAACACTTTCTCACAAAAAAAAAAATAAATGAGTCCCTAAGATTGTAAGAGTGAAATGCTGTGTATAAAGCTCTTTAATCGAACTTCAGCACGTATATTTCTCCAAATGGCCATATCACATGTGCTCTGTGTCGTTTGAAAAGGACTGTGTTTGCCTACCGGTTGTTTGCCGAAATAGCATCTCGTGTCAACGTGAAAATCGACAACGGTAAAAACACTAGACTATAAACGTTGTCATGCCTATGAGCTTGTTTAAATGCTTTTAGTAAAAAGAAATTGATTCGACAAAAATGCCATTTAATTTATATAGTTATGGACCATACAGGCGAGCAACCGCATATCATTTTAAAGATAGGTTGACTTATCTGACATATCTAGATTAAGTTTGTTATCCCCCGCCTCCCTAGCTGGGGCGGGGGATATAGAAACGCACCGTGTCCGTCCGTCCGTCCGTCCGTCTGTCCGTCTGTCCGTCCGTCCAGATGAGTTTGTCCAGGCGATATCTCAGTTACTGTTCACTGTAGGTGGATGAAACTTCACAGCTGGATAGAATATATACCAAAGCTGTGCCTCGCAAGGTTATTTTTGAAATTTTTGAAAAAATGTAATTTTGGCGATTTTTTGAAGATTTTGACTTAGTCGTTTTCACGTGATAGTTTTGTCCAGGCGATATCTCAGTTACTGTTCACTGTAGGTGGATGAAACTCCACAGCTGGATAGAATATATACCAAAGCTGTGCCTCGCAAGGTTATTTTGGAAAATTTCGAAAAAAAAATGTAATTTTGGCGATTTTTTGAAGTTTCGGACTTAGTCGTTTTCACGTGATAGTTTTGTCCAGGCGATTTCTCAGTTACTGTTCACTGTAGGTGGATGAAACACCACAGCTGGATAAAATACATACCAAAGCTGTGACTCGCAAGGTTATTTTTGAAATTTTCGAAAAAATGTAATTTTGGCGATTTTTTGAAGTTTCGGACTTAGTCGTTTTCCGTAAAAAACATTGTCGACCACATGTGTGCTCCCCGTAGTGGGCTCGAACTCACACCGTCTGGTCAGTGCTAATGTCAACTTTTTCCAGCCGTGAGTCAGCCACTTTATCCATTCGGCCACGCTGGGGTAATGTACACTACCAATGATATCTCAACTTATTGAACCTATTTTGGCAATATTTTAATGTGAAAGAAAATGTACTCCATATCGAATTATCCGAAAAACGGAATTGTTGTAGTTTTTGTTAGGGTAGGCATATTAGACCAATGAAACCTTAGCCAATGCAAGCTATTTGACGATTGATATCATTTTTCCTCCATGCAATTAAGGTTTAACTTTTTTCTGGCAAGCCATCAATAGTTACTAATATAATAACATGCTTACGTTTGGTCGTCTTGGGAGATTTTGTCTTACGTTTGAGGAGAAGGACGTTGCATGTTAAACATCTTGACACCTCTTCGATTTCGCAAAAGAAAAACATTTTAAACAGTTTGTATAGAAAAAAAGAAATAGCTTCCCGTATGGCCAGGTGCTGCTCCCCGTGTGACGAGGTCCAAAGTCGGGGCGGGGGATATGCAATCCACGGTTGTCTTGTTTCCATTGCAATAATTATTTGAGCATTGAGAATGCCATACTCAAAATTCCAATTCCCTATGGACTCTAGATGACTTTTCGATCTAATTTAAATTGTCAGCCACCATCACTATCAAAAGGGAAGTCATTTTCAGTGCACATCAAATGACAATCTAAAAAGAACATGCAAATGCATATGTCTTCCCCAGTCGCTAAAGATGAAGACCTCTTCTGATACGCGTCTGGGTCGAGACCTTTAATAAGAACTATTTCTAAATTAGAGACCTGTCAATAACACCTCCTCTAGGGCAAACATCCGCTTAAGGGCAATGGTAGGCTTCTCCGCTGGGTCTCATATAGGCTATTTTTTTTTTTCAAAACTAAAAAATAACAGATTTACATCTCTCTTCTTTTCATTTTATGGGGACCTGGTGCTTTCGGATTTATATTACAAAGTAGAATTCTGACTCTTTTGGGGACTTTATAAACAGAAAAAAAACACAGACACAATTGCCTTTAATGGAAGGATCCGAAAAATAAAAGAAATATTGTAAATGTTGTTTTGTCACCGATTGGAGCCTATGGGTTTTAGGTGATCAACCTTTCAAGAATTCCCTATCTTTAATGGCTTTTATGTGAATTGAGACAGTAACATTCAAGGGGGGAAATTATTTTGAAACACATTACAAAAGGACGTAATGTTCTTACATGTATGTCATTCTACTCGTGGGTGTATTGTGACATAATAATTCAGCTATTATTCATTCTTCTTTGAATGTCAGTGTTTGCTAGCACAAAGAAACAGGATTTGTCTTTGCTTTTTATTCCTTGTTTAGTTCACAACAATAAAGAGATCCACATTTATCAAACGATATACTCGTTCCCGTGTGCGCTATCAGCTAGCTTACTATAAACGCTCTTATATATTTATATTCTTACTCGATATAACTAGGATTGAATATATTGCGCTTATCGCATCTCTCTTCTTTTACTCATATAGCAATTTATCAAGCTATCATCACAACCATTTTCATTTCACAGGGAGTAGAAATAAAAGAGTCATCAAACACAATCTTAGAATATAAGCTATGAAGACATTATGCCGAGCAACGTTTAAGTTATTCGAAGCCTGATATTGTATTTAAACAAGTAATGACGGCTTTTTAATTGAAAAACGATAATCTGAACACACAAGGAAAGTTATGTTTGCGTCAACCACTGGTTAACAACTTAAATTAAATTAATAATATCCCTTTTGCATCTCATCCAATCAACATATTTCTTGCGACTTAGTCATCCGACATAATTCATATTTGGTCCTCGTATAATTAATTATATGACTTCACTAATCTATAAAGAATAACACATGCTACAATGTTTATACTTTATACCTATCTATACACTCTCCCGCCGAC
>LQRL01018733.1:0-11808 GCA_001703475.1 Hydroides elegans
TCGTTTCGTACGTGAAAAGGATAACCGTCCGAGTCGGATGCATGAATGACGTTCATCGAACGCCATGACGTAACAAAAACAAAAATCTTTCATAAAGGCCCGACAAATGACGCCATACAAACGTCGCAACAAATTGCGACGAAAAATTGGCGACCCTTTAACATTCAATTTTAACTTAATGATGCCTTTTTGTTACCGATTTATTTTGTCTCTTTTTTCGTATATATTATGCATATATAGTAGCTTATAAAATATGACGATTATTTATAATTTCCTTATCATTGTGTAACCGATTTTATTATGTCGATTGTTTGAATAACTTTAAAACTTCGAAACCTCAAAATATTTGATATGATTTTCTTTAATCTATCAATTTTAACTTTCAGAGACTTTATTAACTTGCGATATATCAAAACAATGGGCAACGTGACGTATGTCTTGGAAACTGCAGTCACTCATCCTGACGCTCCTCCTCGCAACGATGTCGTCAGGTGAGTTTGAAAATATAATTTACAAAAGGAATAAGAGATTGTGTAATTGACCAGTATAAACGTTTTGTGAACGTCCTTTGTGGTCGCATTCGCGAAAAGGACATTTCACCGACGTCGCGTCAGAGTTGGTCGTACGAAGGACGTTCCTTAAATCTAGGTATTATTTCAATCAATTCAAATAGATAATAAACCTTTTTTCAATGATTGTTTTAATATTGACTAAATTCATGCTAAGAACTGTTTATTTCTAAACACATTCTTCTTCTTTTCAGAGGATTCCATTATCCAGGAGGATACATGTTTGGGTCAGTTGATGACCGAACAGATAAAGTTTTTTTTAAAACTAGTGCATGTGCTCACATTGGGGTAAATATGTTCGCATATAATGATTGGTGGTTAATTAATCTTTGCTACAAATGTCATTATTTATGTTTATTATATTTAATTTAAAGATGTTCTTTTTAGAATAAGATAAGAACTTTTAATATTTTTCCTCACACATCTTTGAAATTGAATTTGGAATAGAATTTGAAAATGTATGTTCAGGAAACAGTCTTCGATTTGTAATGCATGATTATTTGACTCATGTCCAACAAGAAAGTTATGCTTTTTTGAATTGTTTTATTTTAGATGTGGTTGCCGACTTTTATGTGGGATCGAGTAAAGGCGATGGTGACCGCGGAGTTCGTACAAAATATAAAAGACAAATTAGAAGATATGAGAAAACACTCACACAATTAAAAACTAACTTTTACATTTAAATATTATTGTTGAAGTTGTTTGATGTATTTATATCTTGTTGCCAACTCGCCAAAGCGCTCAATGCGATTTCTATAGTGCGTTCCAACTTAGATCACATTTATTAGATACCTACATGTCTATGGCTGCTGAGGATGTAGATAGGGCACATTCGCAGAAATACGTGGTTCCGTATTGGAATATATAAGGATGTCCATGCTCAAAATATGACAAATCTTGTCGAGTAGGTTCATTCTTGTGGTTATATTTTCTTCTTTACATATATATCAAATTTTGTTTTTAAGTCAATAATGAATGAAGCCATTTGAAAATTGTACGGTTTCAAATAGTGCTGAGCCAATATATACTAAACGTCAAAAGTATCTAATATTATTTTTGGACATTTCTAAATGAAACATGAGGTAAACCATATTTTTCAAAGTTAAATATTATTGAAGCTTGGTATGTTGCAAGTGCATCCTGAAATTTTCAGATGAATTTAAACTCGTTTAATGCATAAAATAATCGCTTAAAGCGCATAGGGGTCAGAATCAAAAGTCACAAAACGCCATAACCACTGCACAATCGATTGTAAACCAATTGGCACTTGGATCGGTGAACGTCTCAATAATCGCCATGCAGTGATATTAATTTATTATGTGTCAAATCATTTTTTTATTGCTTGATTATCATTTTAAAATTAAACATTATTTGCTACAATTAACAGAATCAATCCAAAAAGGATAAGAGGCATTGAGTATGATAGTGATAGGGTTTTTACACACTGGTGGATTTTAATAAGCACATTTATTTCGCATTTTAGATAATTTACTCACTAAGTTTTTTAAAGTAACCATTTAAAGTTTTTTAAAGTAACCATGAAAATTCTCATTATTCGGACATTGAGAAAGATTTAAAAACATCGAGCAAGCGTTATGTCGTTGTTTCAAACAGTAAATGACCATCAAATCTTTAAAACGGTATTTATGAATTCGTGATTTTATTCAGTTTAATTTGTGTAAGAATCATGTACGAAAAACGATTCCAACATATGCGTAAGAAAACCTTTATATGAAATTTTAAATTTGTTTTGCATTCTACCAGCTTGTGATTGCCCGATCACGATAGATCAGCAATGGCTTTGATGATATTTACCATTTTCTTGTCACCTAGAGGTATATTGTAAGAAAAACAATTCAAAGTGAAAATAATGCTTAAACAATAATAATTTGACTTCTAAATCTTGAAAAATTGTCAATATTGCTTAGGCGTCATTATCAAATTGACAAATTGATAACATCATCAAACTTCAATAAACTATGGAGTGATATGGCGTTTTGTGACTTTTAACTTTGACCCCTGTGTGCTTTAGGTGATTTTTATTCACGTAAAATGTGTTTTCAAGTTAACTGAAAATTTCAGAAAGTACTAACGATATACCAATCTTATACTATATTGAATAAAAGAAGCTAGGTAGTACCTTATCTTACGCTCCGAATTTTTCAAAAATAATATTAGATACTTTTGACGCTTAGTATATATGCGTAAAACATTCTGTGCATATATTATCAAAGAAAAACCTATGATATGGCTTCGCAAATGAATACTTTGCCTACCTAGAATATACATCATTCAATATAATAATGTATGTCACGTATTTCATATCTAAATAATACGTGAGATAAGTGTAATATATTGATTATGTATAGCAGCTGGTTTAGCTGTCCTTTTGTTTAATGATAAAAACTGTTCTTTTCAGTTCAAATTCAATAAAAAACAGGCTTAGAAGCTATTAACCTTAGCTGGCACCTTTGGGCCCCTAGGGGTATATTAAAACGGGTGGATATTTTGGACAGACACAATGAGACTTTTTTTTCAAAAAATGAAAAACGTGTAAACAATTATACGTACGGGAAACACACTCGCCCCGTTCTCACTCTTAGCATGCTTCCCGAGGGCTGTAATTATAGGACTTACGAAGAAAATAATATGAATATACATTTTTTGCATGCGTGCTGCCTAGGACGTTCTGACTACGGGCAGAAAACCCATGCATAAGACGTGTGCGGCCAGCATTACTTCCTCATAGACCTATGTTTGTTTTTGTTTTTACCTTTTGATATTCTCTTTTAAGATGTTAAGGTCAAATTTAAGGTAAAAATAAAATTCAAATCATATTTTAAAATGCTGTTTTTCTATTTTTTCCTTTTCGTTTCGTTTATATTTTACGATTTTAAGATAACATTTTAAATCAAAATTCGAACTTGTATTTTAAATTGTTAATAACTAAATAATGAGCTGATTGAACTTGTGCATAAACAATTCCCAACTGTATTTTATTTTACAAAGTGAACAAATATAATTTAAACTGAATCTTCTTTTAAGCCATATAACATATTTTATCTTCAAAGCATAACATTTGTTAAGAATATCAAACAAATATCATTCAATGCATTTTAATAAACAATCGATATTACACATCTTAAAATATTGTTATGTTTCTCTTTGTATTGTGCTTAACACAAAACTGTGTTCTTGTATTTTGCAATTTCGCATTACAAATCTAAAACATGTAACAGGATGCTGATTTACAAATATATCTTTTGAAAATGCGATGACACAGACATAATAGATAAATAATGAATCTATTGAAAGTGAACATATCCACAATTTTACATAATATACGAGCTTTAAAGAAATGTTTGTAATAGGAGTGAGTCAGACAAATCATTTTCAAGTAAACGGCTGTGGAAACGATTGCCTGCATGATTATTGATGTTTAAATCAAAATGGGACCAAACTCAGAAGTGGATTTTAAAGACGAGACAATTTTTACATTGCTAAAACAACAACAAAAGCCATTGATTATATCAAGCAAACTCAAAAGAAATCGGAATATATTTTTTATTTTTATCATTACTTTGATTATTCTGACTTTTATGGGAATTGTATCATTTCTATGTTTGTCAAAGTCCACAACATAAATGTGCCTCTTGCTGAATGCGTATCAATTGATATTTTGGGTGAGTAAATATCATATGAGTCAGTCAAAATGTAATTGTCATCGTTTAGATAAAGACATATGCGAATTTATGTTTTGGCTATAAAACATGTCTTTTCCTTAAATATAGGAATGTGTTTTAAGTATTAAGCTCAAACGGGGTGATTATGGCCAATATAATATTTTCACAATAAAAATCTAAGATTAAGATAAGATTATGATTTAATTATTGACAAAAACATTGTAGCAAAACAATATATATCTTGTGAAAATATTTACTAAATTATACAAATGATGTACACTTTTGCTTTTTAAACTTTCTTTATGTTTAGAAAGCGTCCAATATCT
Organism: Hydroides elegans; assembly: GCA_001703475.1. Classification (NCBI taxonomy): domain Eukaryota; kingdom Metazoa; phylum Annelida; class Polychaeta; order Sabellida; family Serpulidae; genus Hydroides; species Hydroides elegans. The sequence continues at coordinate 4,579 of LQRL01018733.1, forward strand.
GAATAAGTCAAAGCAAAATGCAACTGTCTGCAACAACACAGAAACAACTGAAGAACATGTACAATGCAATGTTTCTATGAATCGGGTATACTAAAATCAAACACTCTCGTACATATCCAACCATTTACACATAGTTTACTTATTCAGTACTAAGTAAAGATGAAATTGATTATTGAATAAACTGCACTAAGATGATTTATAAAATTCCGACAAATGTTACATCTTTACTGTTATATCTTTAAATTCAAATGCATTCAATGCAAGTCAAATGATCAAGGTCCGTTATTGAAAATTCATTAAAGAGGGAGAGGAAATAGTCAAGGTTGTACAAGCACTAAACATGGGAAATAGAAGTCTGTATATTGTTTGTAATATCTGTCAAACGAGACGAAATTATTATAAAATCTTTTATTAAATAGGAGATCGAGCTAAGAGCTAAGGCTGAACGTGAACTCAACATGTTGATTGAAATATCCAATGACGATGACAATTGGCAGCATATCAAGGGAGATTCAAATGACATCGGTGACGTGTTTGCGAAAACGTATGAGGAAATAGGACGTGTCCTAAAAATTGAGGTAGCGATAATATATATTTGATTGAATTCAAATCAATTAAAGGTCACACATATATAGCGTAATTAAAATGGTTCGTTCCGACGTTGTACACAGTAAATCATCGCAATTTTCCAACGGGGCAAAATATTGTTCCTATAACGATGATCAATGAATAAACTACGTAAAATTTTGCAATCACTTTTTTGAATGAATTAATTTATGCTCATATCACTTAGTTTTTACGTTAATTGCAATTGTATTTAATCACAGTCGACACTCGATGGAACTATAGAACAGGTCAATCGTGTTTTGATTGATGACATTGAACAAATGCCTGAATGGCATGACAGGGTGCCAATAGCAACGGTAGGAATGGAAACAATATTTGTCTCTTTAAATCGTTAGAACCACATTTGATCATTATTTCGAATTTCTGCACATATGATTTTAAAGGTTTTAGCTGTTTTAGTTAGATTTCTGATGATTACGATTCTAAATATTGTTTTAATATTAAGTTAACAATTGTAATTAAGTTACAATCAAAATATACTAAACGTATATATGCATAACAAGCTGATTTATACGTTCGATTTATTTAGCAAAGGAACCTTGATAATCTGATTAAATCCTAAGTTTAAAATAGCTACCAAAATGTAAACCTATCATAATATATATTTTCTGTAAGCATATATAACTATTTTTGTCGTTTAATTATATATGATTAAATGTTTGCATATAATCCTGAATCGTCAGAATGTTTAATGCTATAGAAGAACTATTTCATTGTATATATTGGTCGTGTTTCTTTTCTGTCAGTAAGTTCACATTTTCCAGTCAAGTCAGTGAGTTCAGGAAAAAACGTGCTTTTTTTCTGTCAGTCATATATTTTTTCCATTCCGTCCAAGTGTAAGTCAACTGAAAGCTGACTGAACTGACTGGACTGGATTTTGTTACGTGACACAATGTTTAAAATCAACGTTTTGCTATGATTTATTTTAAGGCATATATATTCTTAAATATTGACTTTTTATTTTAACATGCACAAACATAAATAAATGAAAAAAAAATAATTATAACGTTACCTTGGCATTTCAGTCAATTAAGTCACAATATGTGTCTTTTTGTCAGTGACTTTATTGAATGAACTCACTGAATTGACTGGACAAAATCAATTGACTTAGATAAAAGAAATGCGACAATAGTTTATACATTGTGTTATCTTACTTTATACAATAAATCCATATTTTTTTAAATATGTATATCAATTTGAATTTCATATAGCTAGACAAATAAGTTGTTTGTTACAAGATGATTTTTAACAATACAATTCTTCTTAGTACTTAAAGAAAACAAAAAAAGAAAAGTGACCTCTGTTAAAAAACATTAAAGATTTCTATTTAAATTATTGAAGATATTGGAACAAATAGACGATGATCTTTTGATTTTACATTACGCTGCTAGCTACACTTTTGGAGGACTTATTTCCCCAAGGTAAGCTTAATATCGCAAAAAAATAATTAATGTTATTCCAACTATCTGTCCATTATTAAAAAAGTATAACAATGTTTATATCTGAATTATAATTAAAAGGCTACAATTCGTTATACATAATTTATGATAGTTAATAACTATAATGCAATAAAGGGTGTTTAAATATTCACCAAAATGTTCATATACATTTAACAGTTGACTTCTTTTTTGCAGAGACTTTGTCAACTTGAGGTACTGGAAAACAATTAACAAAAACAAACAAAACGTAAATTGTTGAGACCTCGGTGTCGCATACAAGCATGCCTCTGAATGAAAACTATGTTCGGTAAAACAAAACGTAAAGTGTTGATAATTTTAAAACGCAGGAGAGCATATGAATATTAGTGTGCGTAACTTATACATGAATGTAAACAAATTCTGTAGCATTGTTTGAACATTTTTTACCTCTAACGTGTCTTGTTGTTTGTCAAAACTATCATAAAATGCAGAGTATTTAATTACAAAGTCAATAGTTGTCTCAGAAAAAAATCAGATGAAAAGTATTTTCTTCAAGATATACTATATACCGATTTGTGTATACATATAATAACAGGGCATATCATAATCCTCTTGGCTATGTGATTAGTCCTGCTGGCGACATGACCAATCGTGTAAAATTGACTTCTCTAGGATCGGTTGATTTAGGGGTATGTAGGTATAAATCTGTTATTCTTTGAAATTATGCTGCGTAACTTTTGAATAGAATATACAACTTAATATTTTCATTTTATACATGGTTCAACATTATGTCCATAATTTCATTCAATTTTATATTTTTAATTTTTGCTCTAGATTTTGCTACCACAGTTTCTTATGGATAAGAATAAGGCAAATGTCCTTATTGATTTCTCCGAAAAACTCAATAAAAAGTTAAAAGAGTCATGATAATTTATTGCTTGAAATATATGTCCGAAGAACATTATCATTTTTACTAATACTGCTTACAGGAAGCGACGCGTTGTCAGATGATTATTTTTCCATCTTATATAAGCATACAATTGTCATATATTATTCAAGAATCCTAGAGAATCTAAATATGTTCAAAGTATTTGTAAACAAGTACATAGAAAATTGGTTAGATGTGAAAGTGATATTTGTTTGTTGTTGGAAATATCTTTGAGTATTTTAATAAAAGTGGAAGACAAAAATCACATCATATGTTTCTAAGTTTTTATAAGAAAAACATTTAATGTTATATATTCCGATTGAGCTTGGTTTTGGAGCTGTAATGAAAAAAATTATATACTATTTGCATGTTTATTCATGAAATTATGTATTACTTTTGACAATGCTACTATATGAAGAACAATTTTGCAATAAATTCTAAGATTAACATTAAAAATATCTTAAATCAGACAAAATGATATTGATAAGATATCTTATTCAAATATAATAATTATTCAACTTTCTATATAAACCCTTTGTTATTGTTTTGTAGCGAGGTACGAGTATATAAGCTATATATGCTCGTACAGAATCATTTGGATGATTCCGAAAATGAAACATCAAAATATTAAACACTTAACTTAAAAGAAAATAGGACCGTGATTGATTGACAAACATAAATCAACATTTAGAAGAATGATTGTCCCTAAATTATTTTTTTCAACACTAATATACAAACATTATTTGGATATAAGAAAAAGATACAAATAAATAAATGAAAAATATGAGCATATATTCAATGAAAAAAGATTATGTTGCTGCAAGGTAAGCAAATCATGTGTTTTATCATAGTAAGTTTTGCAATAAAAGCTACGAAATATGTATAATCAATGCCCTACATTTACACATAATTTAGCAAAATTAGCCAGCATAAATGTTATTTTTATAGTAGAGTGATATCAGGGGTGACGTATTGTTAAAACGACCGTCACCAGCGCCATTTTGATGCTCACTTCAAACAAGTCCCCACCTAATGTTTTAAAACATGCTATAAACACTTTATACCTCAAACAATCAAGTTATATCCATTTATGCTGCAAATAAGCTTTCTTAAAACAAAACAATAACAGCATAATTTCTTTCAACATAATAAATGCCGTCTTGGTGAATTTTCAACGAATATTTAACATATTTGCTCTAATGACATGTTTCATTGTCCTTATGCATTTGCGACCTTACGCAGTCATGACGTCACAGTATTTCTACAAAAACAGTGCGTCACAATAGGGATCCGTATTATGACGCTTGCACTTTTTAATCGACTTTTTGTTTAAACATGCGCGACAATTGTGTTTAAATGAATCTGAAATATTATAAGGTAATTTTTCAAGGTGTTCATGAATAGTTGTATTTTTATAACGAATATTATTTGATCATATTTCATTTATTATTATTAATATTGTTTTGATACTGTAAAAGCCAAACTACTGAAACACTTTGATTTATGACCCTTTCGGGGATTTCATTTAATTTCGTATTTTGTCATTTAACACATGTAAGCCATGCTTTAATTCGTGGCGAGTAAAACCTGTCGATTCTCATCGGGAAAGGTTTGCCTAAGGGAATGGACAGATTTCATGCGCCACTCATGAGATTTGCTATTATTCATCAGAATTAGTTCCGGTTAACGTATTAAAATATAAAGATGCCGTTTTTTACTTATTTTGATTTTGATATCTTTAAAAGCGGCCAAATTAAATTGATATCGCGATTTGTAGGTTTGCTTTAACATTTCATTTGCATGATTTAACAGGAATGTGTTAAAATCAAGGGCATCATATGTCGCTATTGAATAAGAGTTTTTAACGTAGCCAAAATAGAAAGAAATATTAATGTGACGAACAATCATTTTTAAATTAAAAACCATCCACACATATTTATTTACACATGTAAACATACATTCAAAGGACGGTCTTGCACTGATTATGTTGCAGGTTTCCGTAATATGGAATATTGACACTGATAAAATAACTGTCATATCATTTGATTTTTACCTTTTGTGATGTGTAATAAGTTGAATAGAAATAGAAAGCAAATAAATAGCAGCACGACAGCACGACATTGATTGCATCCTTTATTTTTGATATCTAATATGGATATATCTTTGTTGATTTGTTATTTGGCTATCGTATTTTAATGAACTAAACCCATCCCAATTCATATTAGTTGGTCGAAAGCAAATTAACATTAAAGACCTTTACAAGATCTAGTCCTCAATCAATTTACACCGTTTTAATAATTCATAATTTAAATGTTTAATAATATCTTATAAGTAAATAGTTGATAATATACATTGATCGTAGACAATTATCGTTATCGTATAGATAAATCCTGTCGAGGCGTACTATTTTAGGCAAATATAAATTCATAAATAGCATCTCGAGACCAATCGCAGTCGAATGTTAACCAATCTAAATAGTAGTGACTTAAATATGCGCAGTGGTATCTTGGATCAGAGAAGTTATTACCCCAGTCGGTGTAAGTTGAATTGAGCCACAGTCCGGAGTAATGCCAGTACCAGTTACCATCTGTGTCCTCACGAGCAGCAATGAAACTGACGGCGTTTACTGTTTTAAATTAATCAAAACAGTTTAATGTACTTCAAATGACCATTATTGTTGAACTGATGATTGACGCTACTAACGTGAAATACCATTAAAATCTGATCGTAGATGGTATTTATCAACAAGTTTATATTTTATGCATATAATGATGTCTAACTTGAACTGAAATCACATTTATATCATGCAATATTTATCTCTCTGTCTTTCTCTCTCTCCCTCTTCTCATATATATGTATATCCTTATTATCTCTGTCTAGGGTTTATATCAATGTTCATATTTATCGTTAACCGCAAAGAACATTTAATGTCCGTGCATTAGGCAAACTGACATCATTTAAAAAGAATAATATTTAACGAAATATAACAAGTTACTTTGAGTAGCGATTGGCATTATCGCGTTTGCCATTTCCTCTGTAATTAATTCTGCAATACGTCCTCCCTGGGCTTGGCTTCTTATTTCATGAGCGAAGAAATTCGTGTGAACCGCGTTTACCAGAATTATTTTGAAGCAATGGTTCTCGTAAACCGCATCACATTGAACTATTGTAATCAAATTTCGTTATTAGATAAAATACTGAAGAAAGTGTTCAAGAATAGCATGTAGTGTATTAAAATAACAGTATGCATATTTTGTTTCAAAATGTTGATTAAGGTATTGCATTTTACGTATATAAATGATTGTAAAATACCCATATTTGTAACAAATGTAAGCACTTATATGTTTGATTAATTATTTTTAAGGTATGAGATGTTAGTTTGAGAATATAATATTCCTCTTATGTTGATATTGTTTTCATTTTTATAACAGTAAGTTTATTCGATTAAAAGCTACTTTTAGTTCAATTTACTAATACCATTAATATCAAAGCAGCAAATGCTCGTGTTCATATACATATGCTGTGAACCTCCCCAAGTTTTAAATGATAAAACCATTACCGCTTATATGCAATCAATGACGTTATTAATACAATGTAATATTACTTTTGCAGACGTATCCATCGGGACACGGTGTGCACATGAAACGGCCGTTCACAGATCCAATGCAGGTTTGGTCTGACTCACAAGGTGAGGGTTCACATGGATCCGAATCTTCAATTAATTTGCATCAAAATTATTATATTGGAATGATAAAATCAACGGTGTATGTATAATAATTGTTCATCTTAATGAAATCATATATGCTGATTTAAAGCCACTGACTTTTATTTGTTATCATGTACCGTAAACCTCATTGTAAATCCCATGAGATCATGGTATTAACGATGAGGTTTAAGGTACATGAAAAGAAATACAAGTCAGTGCTGTAAATCATCATATATGATTTCAAATATACCAAAATATATACATACACTGTTGTTTCTATCATTACAATTTATAATGTCAAGGTATATGTGTTTTAAATAAAATGAGTTATATTTTAGTTGATCAGATAATTTTAGTCAATGCGAACTCAAACCACACAAATTAGGTTTTACATTAAGCGTGAACAAAATATAAATGGATACAATATTTAAAACATGAACATGATTATTAAAGTATATCATCGATGCATGAAAAAACCTACACAGTAAGGACCACTCAGTTGCACTCACAACCGACCCGCTACTGCTAGAGTCAATGAGTTGACACTGGTA
>LQRL01018740.1:958-19350 GCA_001703475.1 Hydroides elegans
GTTTTTTATATATAAGGCTAGATACTGTAACGGACTCGTTTGTTAAGTTTTGGGGACCTGAACCATGATAGGGTATGTTACCATAGGGGGTTTTCTCCGTCCACCGGTGATGATACATACATTGTAATATAGACATCAAACTTTATAATTAAATATGAAAAAAGATAACACTAACAAAAACACCATATCTTTAAAATCGTATATAAATAATCCAATTTTTTCTCACAATTCCTCTACACATAATTGTTCTCTTACTATTCCTTTGTTTATCTATTAATTTTCTCATAATTCCTTTAAACATATATTTCTTACTATTCCCCCAACGGCTCTTATCACTATGGCGGCATTGACAACAAGTGGTTCGGTTGCCCTGAGTGTGGGCCGCACGCGTCGATTGTATCCATTGGTAACGAAGAGTTCTTCATAGATGCACGTTTCATCGCTGTAGCAGGTTGCAACTAAAGGGGAAAACAATGGATTTGAACAGAAGATGGCAACTAAAGAGGTTAAAGAGACGTTCGTGCTGCTGAGTATAAACTTTTAGAAAATACTATATTGATCAGAATATCAGTTTGTCCGAATTCTTTTGTAACCATTGGTGATGAAGAGCTCCTCATAGATTCTTGTTTCATCGCTGTAGCAAGTTGCCACTAAAGAGGTAAAAAGAGGTTGCAAGTTGAGGTAAAAATTGTATGTTGCTGAATATGAACCCTTTTAAAAAGATACTTTATTGACCATTTTTTGCGGATTGTAGCCATTGGTAACGAAGAGCTCCTCATAGATGCACGTCTCATCGCTGTAGCAGGTTGCCACTAAAGGAGTAAACGGTAATTATGTCTTGCTGAGTATTATCATTGAAAAGATATACTTAATTGATCAGTATATCACTTTGTCTGGGTATTTTTTTAAACGATTCGTTACGAAGAGCTCATCATAGATGCACGTTAGATATTGAGCAAAATACAATACCTGCATGCGGAATAAGAGATAATATTAATTGAATTAATATCCATTTTATAATCATTTTTTCTCGCTGATTCGAATTTAAAACATCGGTTTGCATGAACTTATATTGGAATTTTCTCAATTCTTAAATTGTTATCGGAACTATTTTTAGAAATATGTTTCTTAATATCTACTATTTAATAAAATTCTAATATTTATATTCCAATCGTTGAGTAATATAGTTTATCAACCATTTTAATTAACACAACCTTCTTTTTGAATAAATTTTACATCAGGTTTATATTTTATTTATGCAACCTTGATTATGACAAAAATAGCACATATGGAAAATCCAACTAACCCAGTCAAACAACTGGTCATTGGAGTCATAAAAATTCTATTTGTTTAGTTAATGGCACCGAAAATAACCTCCGGCTTTCCTATTAACTATCTGATTCACTATCTCCCTGAAACTTACTTTGTCGTTTTATTATGCGAATAAAAAAGGTAACAAATGGACGCCAATATTACATATGGCATCGATCCTAGTCCTAAATGAGAATCAACTCAAACAAGGCAAAACACTGATAAAACATCTAAATCATGGGCCAAAAGTTCTCAAGCCAATAATAACAATTGCAATTTACATTGTTATAGAGACAAAAGTTAGGAATAGTAAGAAGGAATTAGAAATGTATAAATGATCTATGTTGCATCATTTTCGTAACATATTCAAAACGTTTATAATCGCAGAATTTCGAAAGTTTTTGAACAGAGCTAGATTACCCGTTAAGACTCGTTGATGTTAATTTTCCTGTTTTTTTTTTTTTAATAAATAATGATAATCATAATCATAATAAGGGTTTCACATCATACGGCCATCTTACCTTTATTGGAAAATACTTAAATATAACATATTCTGATTGACTATGGAATAATATAAATATAAGGTCATTATCAGCACTAATTTTAACAATCTTTTATAAGCTTACGTGATAGATTAATATACAATTTACACCCATGTCCGACCATCTAAAGTCTCTGCCAGAAAACGTGCGAAATAATAAATTAAACGATCCAAATTCGCATAGAATGGTGGCTTATAGTGTCGAAAAGGCAATTGTTTTCATAAACATATTAAATAGTTATTTTGTGTTTAATTTTCAGTTTAAAAACAATAATAGTGATAAGATTTCGCTTCAAAAAATATAAATGAGTTTCAAATATCTTAAATAATGATTTTCACCAAACTATCAAACAAATTATACTGTATATACGTGTACAAAAATCGTTTATGTAGGTGTTGATGCACCTGGGAAAGGTTTTGTAGTTGCGACTAGGCGTATCGAGTGATACATTTGTATTTCTTGAAGGGCTCCGTGCAAACGAAAAATAGTATGTAATGAACAGATATTTGCAGTGCATAACATAACCGCTATTCTATGTGATATAAAAAAAAAACGAATTTTTAAATCAGCCCAAAAGCAACTTATCTGTGGGCAAAATCGAATAAATTGTCTATTAGATAGATAATTTATAGAAATTCTTTATAGAATGATAATGACCGCTTTTCTAAAGCAGCAACATCAAAGTAGACCAAGCTCAAGTAATCATTTTGCTGATTTTACATTTCGTACGTAAATTAAATTTTAGAAATAAATTGTTCATTTCATATTAGTATTTTCAACTATATTTCAATGTCTTGTGAGCATATTGTATAGTTTGCAAATACATGCACTTTCAACATATTTTACCATTTAATGATCAGGTGAAATTTGATATTTTTACTTCTATACAAAGCGTTGCATGCTATATATTTAAACCTGAAAGAGATTAACCTTGATTTGTGCATTTCAATGTAAGATAATCTCATTGTTATTATCATACTTCACTATGGAAATGCACTGAATTGAAATTCACAAGGTACAAGTATGTACATTTAACAATGTGGCAGAACATGTAATTCACTTACTTTCGTAAGCTAAAGCTGTCAAATAATTGCATTATTATGTGTTCGTCGTGTATTTTTTTTTCAATAGCTTTTCAATTAATAATAGTAGACGTTACAAATATTGCACAAAATATCACGTTTATAGAAAAGTATTTAAACTGTGAAAGCTATTGATAACATAAATTGAAATCTTATTGTCGTTCATCGGAATGTTGATTAAATCATTTAGGTTATATCATTTTCGAAATCAATTGAAAACATTTATAATAACGGGATTTTATAAGATTTTGAACAAAGATTATACGATGAACCTCAATGAAAAAATATTAGATGCATTGGCATTTTTTTTTTTTTTTTTTGCTTTTCAAAATGATATAATTGAATGATAGTTTAAAATAAATAGATAACAAAAACTGATTGTTTTGCACTGAATTTATGTAGTCATTATAAAAACAAATGAATGAAAATGTTTATCGTCAAATTACAGTTAAGCTGACGGCTTGAACTAACTATATGCACTGACAATATGCAATTATGCAAATGCTTAAGGAATTGTTGTATTTCAATGATTTATTGTGTTAAGATAATGCGTAATAAAAGGGACTTATTTCAATTTGAACCATACTAAATATACAGATTTTATAATATTCTAAAATGTGGTCTATTGTCTAATGTTTTATGATGATTGTACTGATGCACCAACAACAAAAAAGCTCTATTTGGATTTATTTGATCTAAATATGAAAAAAAACTATTGTAAATTATATATATATAGTTAAAAACATATATGACAAGAAATAATAAATATTGCTTGAACAACAATGCAAAATGTGAAAATAATGATAAGGAAACCATTTTTAAACAGTTCTTGTTACTGTGGCATAAGGATTGTATCGAAAGAGATAACATAGACTCTAGCAATCATTTGGACTACATTTTGACTATATCAAATCTTAGGATAACTCTATAGGCCTATATACTAAATAGAAACCTGCATAAGTTCATTTTATACGTTCACACAAAAGTTTTGGTGGATATGATCATATTAATACCCTATATCGATATAAAGTTTAAAATATAATGAAAGTTTAGATAGTAATTCGGATGCTTGATGTACTCAAACAACGCTTTTGTGATAGCATATTTAACAATAAGATCAGTCACATATAGAATCGTTACATTCTGATATTATTCTGTTTTTAACGCGCTTTTTTCGACACTGGTTATTATCCTCATGAGACAAAAATGGCTCTCATGCATGATGGGATACATGGATATGAAGTCCATACTATAGGGAGAAATAAGGGTGTGACACGAAATGAGTCGGACATTCGGCACAGCTCATCGTCAAGAAAGAAACGCTCTGGTGGATCTATTGATGTTTTTTTTCGAATTCTTTTTGTTTTTATTATTGTGAATGTGACAATTAAATTGATCTTTAAAATATTCCAATTAAATCCATGGGGTTATAGCAGTAAAATTTTGAATAAAGGGGGTTACTATCTATTTCATATGCTTTCAATTGTCAAATGTTATTTCATATTTTTAAACTCCACATCGTATATGTGTACAATATGTATGTAGTTTTTTTTTCAGTATAATCTTTCAGTGCATTTCATTTAAACACCGTATGTTTTAGATGTACAAACAGGCTATGTTCCACACCTTACTACATCATTCCGCCGTACTAGAAATCCACAAATAAATTCACCAGCACCATTTATGCAGCCAGAATCTAGATCCACACAGCCATACATCCATACCCATCAAAGTCCCACCACTTATGATTCAGCTAGACGCAGTCAATCCACATATTTAAGTTCCACTCCTAATGGTCTATTGCAATTGGGTATCGTGCCTGATATGTTTTACCGACACCAAGGCAATGCGATGAGAGATAGAATTAAATTTGGCTTGAATCACAGTGAGAATTCATCGGGTTATGAGGAAACAACCCCATGGAATAATACAGGTAAATACATATGTTTGTGAATGAAAAAGTATAAATACATTTATAAATATCTAAAATGAGAAAACGTATATTGCAGGGAAAAGCTGGATTGCATTAAATTTGTGGGTTCCTATAATGTATTCATTGACGAATCAATTATTTTTAAAACAAGTGCTCATCTAGTTTTAATTGTTATTCGTCATCCTGGTGTCGTGCATGTGTGTATTCAGAAAGGAAATGAATAGGGTTGGCAGATGGTGTAAAATAACGTACAGAGCGAACGGGGCGCAAATTATTTGTTGTAAAACATATAAGAGCGCCCTCCCGATATCCGCTCCCTTTTTCTTGCTTAAACTCATATAACGAATTGAATTATGGTAGGATGTGTAAACATTCATGTTAAACTATTCAAAGGTTTTTGTTTTTGCTGTTTAAATGTTAAATGGTTAAATCCTGTGTTTAATCATGTTTAAAGGACCACAACGATCTGGCAGTTTGAAAACGGTCAACGGTAATGTATATCAAGTACGCAACCGCACACCAAAAACCTCTGAATCACCATCTGCGAGCAAGCGAAAAACATACCCTCATTCTCGAAGTCATTCCTTGAAAACCCCTCGGGATAAAAGGAATATCTATAGAAATAGAAGTCTGGACAACGATGTAGAAATAACTGAAGTAATCTTTCAACATGAAGATGAGTTACATGATATATTAGACGACAGGCATGGTCACACACGTGTTTCGGAACCAGTGAATGTGGTCTATGGAAGTGGTGCGTAAAAGATGTGTATTAGTTTTTGTTTAAAAAATGATTTTATATTAAACATTTTATAGTATTTTGAATAACATAATATTGATAATGATAACGAAGTATAAATTAGTTTTTAAGTCCTTATCTTGTATTGGTATGTACAACTATGTAAAATAAGTTTTAAAAACGTCCTATTTTATGGGATGTCCCTATTAACCCATACGTCTTCACAAATAGGGACGTCCATGACATATGAACACATGTTTCCTTTAAATCAAAATGTAGGACTTTGGAGACAGAAAATAATGCAAATGACAACCTCCGTTCCGATTTGTACGGATTTGTCCATACATGTATTTACATAGACGTCCTGGACAATAAATGGACATCCAAAACCAATTTAATCCACAAACATGATAATGTAGTTTTATGATTCAAATTTGCAGGACTTCGCCGGACACATGATGATTACATCTATGGCAACGATTCCATGTTGGTGGTCAACGATGCGACTCCCGTAACTCCTCAACAAGCGTCACCATATCAACGAATCAATCGAAAGTCTGAACACAAACATATATCCCAGAGTGTGATTTCTATAAACCGGAACTTTGCAAATGACAATGTTGAAATAAGACAAATAACCTTTGCAGTTGAAAACAGCAACGAACACATACAAAATACACCTTTATCTGTGGATTATCAAAACAATGGAAATTCATGGATGGACGTGTCACAACCGGGAATAGTTGAAAACCAGGTCACCCAAGATTTACATTTAAATGGCGTTAATCAGCCCGACAGATCGGAAACTATGATTTTGAATTCTAACTCAACTATAACAGAGGGCAGATATTCTGCGGGAAACGCTATTGGAGTCAGAATAAACAAGGTTTCGGATTCAGGTGAGTTGATATCCTAATATTTCAGAGTTAACTAGCAGTATTTTTTTATCTAAAAGTGTCGCATTTTAGACCTGTTTAGACCATGTCCATTAAAACAATAAACGATATTTTCGTTGTTTTTTTTTTGTTACGTAACTTGTATATATATATTGTACTTAAATGACGCATATCTATATGAATATGTTAATATATAATTTAACCCAACCCAATTAATTCTAGATATAACGACTGAAACATTGCCTCGAGTAGCATTTACTCAAGAAAATGAAATAAACGGTACTATACTTTTACATATATTACATATTTGATTAATGATTATCATTAGCAACAGCTTTATTCTTGAAGTTTGATATGTCTAATATGACATATAATCACAATCAATTTGTAATATGTATCTTGATCGACTTTTGAAGTAAATATGTTGTATATATGTAAAATTAAAACTTAAACGCATGCGATACGTCGCTCAAGCATACAACATTTTACTTTAATTCTTGATAAGAATATTAACTTTATAACACATCAAAAATACATGTATATATATAATTTTTTCATCACATTTTAATAGACCAGGCAATCCTGCTAAGCGCCGAATCCAGTGAATCAGACTCCTGTAGCAATACTGAAAACCAAGACGCAGTACGCGATCATGCTAAGGATCCTGCTGTGGTATCAAAACGACAATCAGATATACTTGAAGAGCATTCGCTAAGTGCTACAGGAATTACCGATGAAACATCAACATCTTCCAATTTTCATGGTTATAATGAGACGGACAACGAAATAAAACATGGGGGTGTTCAAAATAACACCCAGCTGGATCAAGATTCGGATTCAGTAGACAATGCAAAGGACAATAATGGTGAGATAAAACGTGAACTTACGGATGATAAAACAAAACGTGAACTTATCGTTGATAGAATAAGTGAACTTACCGTTGATCACCTTAAACTTGAACATACCGTTGATAAAATAAAATGTGAACATACCGTTGCTAAAATAGAAAGTGATTATACTAATACAAATAATATAGAGTCTATGGCTGTACCAGTGATCGTTGTTAATGACAGTGGCTCTGATACAACCTCAGTCATCACAAATAATCTCAACCAAATTGAGTCTTCAGTCACAGCGAATAATTTTATACAAATCGAGTCTTCAGAGGGACAAGAACTAAAAGCATCTTCAAAATCGGATCCAAGCACAAAGACATCGGACTTTCAATTTATGACACTTACTGAAGGTAGTGTAATATACACACCCATGTATATCTAAAAAAAAAAATTATATATATATATTACTAAAACAAGTATTATAAAGTCTTAATCATCCATACCTATGACAAGATATTCAGAGTCTCATTGTGTTACAGCATATTATGGTCAATAACATGTCCAAAATAATATGGTTATAAATATAGCTGCCATTCGTGACTAAATATATCTCATTCCAAGTATATATTATGGTAAAATATGATGGCCGAATCGGACTGGCCACATTGAAAGCTTTTCTAGCTTTCCTTTCTTACAAAAAATGCCTTTTAATGTTTTGTTATGGGATACTCAAAAAAAAACAATTATATTTTTAAAAGCCACTAGCGTTTAGAAGTCGTTTTGAGACTGCAACACGGAATAAATTATTGTAACACAGGGCTTGGGGTTAAAGCTCGAAAAAGCTTCCAATGTGACCAGGCCAAAAGGCTATATAACACATGGTAATTATTGTATCTTCAGGAACGACTCCAACCAATGCTCAAGATTCCAAACTTGTTCGAGAAGCAAGTTTCACTGTTCCAACGAAGCAACTGCCCAAGACATCTTATCCTCATTATGATTCCCTGAGACGAAAATCATGGTATACCAGAAAACGAAATATCACAAAGAAGCCCAAATCACAATGTTTCAAACTGGACTGCAAATGGATCGTGATTATCATTCTATGCTGTGTAAGTCACACGATGTTATATGTTATTTTTTTAATGTAGAAATGCATGTAGTGTTATTTTTGATACGGTTAGAAAGGTGGATTGGTTTTTATGTAATAGAAAACAGTTAGAAAATAGCATTAAAGTTTAAGATCTTTTATATAAATCAAGTTACATGTCGTTAAATTGAATTGGCATTTAACATATAAAATGGGTCTCAAAATAAATCAAATGTGATGGTTTTTGTTTCAGGTTGTGGTTTTCTTCATACTATTTATCGCTATTTACTTCACATCTGAAAATCGGTAGTCATCATAATGTATAAATCTACGAAGGAGCGTATGGGTTGAGATGCCTGAATGAGAAGAACACTTTATCTGTTAAATCATTTCAGTGATAACATAAATTCAAAATGTTTCGAATTTGACTTTATTATATAACCATAATATATGAATATATTATAACAATGTACATATAAATGAACGTAAACATTTTATTTCAAGTCAGTCATACCTTAAGTTGAGTAATAATCACGAGTAAATAAAGTTTGTTTTCATTTGTACTTCGTGCTCTTAGTTCTTAGTTGAACATAGAAAATAATTAAATAACGATAGTCATTATCGTTCAATGTAACAAATATCAATGACATCAGCTAGATATGTATTGCGTTGCTCAATTCAGGCGCAGACTTAAGGAATTCTTAAGGGATGGGGACTTAATTGTCGCATCCCCCAACCCCCCCCCCCCCTCCCCATCCAAAGTTATTTTTTCCTAGAATCGCCGCGGGGTTTCCTTTGTATTCTACGCAGAAACTTGCATTCCATGATGTGCAGTTATCGCACCTTCTGATGACGCCAGCTCTTTCCTCTTTATACAATTCCCTCTTTTCATTAATTTCACAAAGCCTTTTAGCGTCTCAATGTTCTTCAAGCGAAAGTCACTCGACGTTATATTATAGAGAAAGTAATTCTTTCCACATGTCATTTGCGCCAGCACATGCAGTGCAAACATAATGTTACCTGTCATATACATCGTGTCCATATCATTTATAACGTATCTGTATATTCCATTATAAAGTATCACCAATGCCATATCGGGAGTGACCAGAATCAACGACGAAATACAGATGACACAAAATGTCAATGTGATTCGATGTTCATTATTTTGCGAATTCGCGTTTGTAGTTAAGTGATTGCGCTCCTTCTTCATGCGATACAGATAGATAGGTGTGGTGATTGATAATATCAGTACTGTTAGCCAGGGGAGTAAACAAAATAGAGACGCAAGCACCAAAGTTGCTTCGCCATTATAGCCCCATAGATCCAAAAATATGTCGACATCCCAATCGCTGGCATACCCAAAATGGTCGTCTTCGGATACGAAACAAAATTGGATATCTGAAAAATGGAAAGGAATGGGTGAAAATGAATTTCGAAAGATCTATTCTTGAAAGTTTAGTTTTATCATGCTCCAGACAGTTCTATGCAGTTTTATCATGCTCAATACATTTAAACTCACAGTGGAATTAAATATTTGGCTTTATCAGGATATGGCCCAACGTTTTAATTTCCCCCTTAGATATATGTTTTGATACAAGCTGGGTGGGTTGCGAGAAAACTCTAATAAAAGGGAAAATCATATATCACGTTTGTGACATTTTTGTATTTAGATTATGTAATATGTTTTTAATTAACGGATGTTTTAAAAATTAAGATATAGTATCGCATACTGTAGCTAGTAGCATAGTCGTCCGAGTTTGCGGAGATAGGTAAAGTAGATCCGGCATAAACACATGCGAGAACAAAAGCAATCATTATCATCTGAAAAGCAAATTATTATTCAAATTAGAATGGTTTGGAAGTAACAAAAGTAATTGGACATGGTCCTAAAAAGAATTGACGCAACTTAAAACAAAATGTTAGAGTGAGACATCTAAAAAACTGCAAAAGGGAAAAATTCTTTGAACAAAGCATTATAGACTCAAATTCAAGTTATAACAAATATTTGTATATGTAGATGTTTAGAAAGATTCATCAATATCAGTATCTATATTTCCTTACCTTTAAAGCATGTTTGTGCGTTGCAAGCGTCACCATTTTAAAAGGATACATAATTGCATACGTCCTTTCCGCTGTCACAATTAGTGTGATATATAATATGAATGATTTGGAAAAACTATTTATTGCGCTGTAAACGAGGCAGGACATATGAACGCCATGACCTTCGGGTAGGATGCGATTAGTCTGAGAGGAAATATATGTTTATAATTATTATCATGTTTTATCATTTCGTTCAGTACAATGATAATCTTCTTTTTTCTGTTATTATTACCATCACTATCATTATTGCAAAATAAGTTAAAACTCATCGCATGCCTTGTTATCAGGGAATGAAATAAAATGTATTGGTAATAGTATTCAAGATGTTTAAACCAATTAGAAGGATGGTTTAATATGCATTTCAGTTGCCATTTTATTACATGGTTGACGCATTATGCAGGGCAATATCACCTGGTCAATATCACTTTTGATATTAACCCGAAGTGATGACCCCTTATATTTCCATATTTCGTACAATATTTTCATGTAATAAAAGGAATAAAATTTTCAGGGTTCATAGCAAAATGGTTATTTTGGTATAGACCCTTCGGGTATTATTCCAATTTTATACGACTTTTCTAAACAAAACTACAGAGATTTATGAAAAGCGGTTTAGCACAAAAGTAAACAAGAATTATATATTCAAAGCATTATATGATTTTACCATTTGATATATGTCTCCTCTGTCATTCCAACTGACGATCAGCATTGTTAAAAGACTAATTAAATCTCCGAGAGCAATTGCAAGAAAGTATACATTAACGGCAAACCGCTTAAAATAGGCGGGTTGAAGAATCACCAACAATGTCAAAAGAACAGCAGCTAGAGCAATGCCTGTAAGGACATGGAGGAATCATGGAGGGAAGTAAAATCTATTAATATGACTAATGAAGATAATCCATCTTTTACTTACAATATGGATAACCAAACTGCAGGGACTGGTATGTTACCCTGTAAACCTTTTTTCTCAGGAACAACATTAACCAATACAGTCATTCAATGATGATCGCACGCAACTAAGATATGATTAAATCATTAACAAATGCACATACTTTAACGATTCGGCGTACTTACCAGTCAATACGAAAACAATTATAGGTCTGAAACCCAATCCTTGTTTCTCAAGTACAAAGAAGTCACCATCTGCATTTGTCTGAAAATCAAATAGATATTTCTTTATAGTATATATGTTATTTGGAATATACTACGGCAAGCTGGCCTGGATCTTATATGAGTTTACTTTTAAGAAATCATTCCGCAATTTCATAAGACAGCACAATTTGTTTTAAGTACAAAACGTGCACTTTCCATAAAACATACATAGCTGAAATTATTAAGATACAATTTATATTTCTGGTTGAAAACAGTGAAACTTATTAATTGCTCCTGCTTTACCTGAAGTTTGAATTGATCCTCTTCGATGGTACACCTATACAACTCATCCAGTGGGTAAATAGTCAATGTAAATGACACATCACCTTCACCCTTCTTTTGCACTTCCGGGCAGTTTTCCTTTGCTAATCGCTCCAACGAAGCTTCATTCGAAAGATCAAATAGTTCGCTGATTATGTTCTTGTCGAAAACAGCACAGGGGTTGGCGATAATCGGCCCGCTTGCGTCGAACCAGCGAACACAAGGCACGACATAAACGGGTTCGGGTCTGGGGTTGGGTTCGGGTTTTTGGGTCATGTGTGGTGTTGCTAATCCTGTTTTACGGGGTGTTGCAGTTATATCTATGACACTTGGTGTGTCTGTTGTAGTTATAGTAGTTATAGTTGCGAGGTATCTTGCCATTAGTTCATCCATGCAATTTTCTAAGAAAAATTAATTAAATTTGTGTTTTATGTCTCTTATTCACATGTAACATCTGATTTGTATTTCATTTATATCGAAATCGCGAATAACCCCAATGATATTAGGGCGTGGTTACATTTGCGTTAAAAAATATTAATATTTAAACAAGAACATTTTCAAAATAATATCTATATTTATTTATTCAGCTATTCGCACAGATTGCAATTTTGAATTTTTTAAATGACGCGTTTTTAATGGATCAATTTTGAATAAAATAGAGCGACTTACCCACATTGTTTGATCTATGCATCAAGAACCATTGTTGAACCTCTTCGTTTTCCATATCTACTCGATATCGATCAAAGCAATTAAACAGCAAGTCTTGATCCAAGACTGCGCCGTTTGCGGTCAAGAAAATACATTGCAGCGCGAATGCAGAATGGGCGTTTGGCTGAGAGGGGATCCGATTCCGAACAATCTAATATGGGAATACACATATTATTTTTAGGCCGTGGTTATCTTTACGTTAGGCCCTGTTTACGCGAGCGATTCTAAATCGCAAGTTGTGATTTTCACTGTTTCTTTGTGGGACTTAGACAATTCAAGGACCTATCCGGTCGCTATCCGGTCGATATCCTTCAAAGAAAATAATTAAATTCGCTACCCCAGGCGATTTAATGTAAGCAGGGACTAATCAAGTTGCTTTTTTTCGTGATTTCCAATGTATACCTTATGGGAAAACCAAAAACGCTATTTGCGTTTTCAAAAGCTTTTTTGGGGTTTCCCATAAGGAATGCACAGAAAATGACAAAAAGCTCCTGTCTCTAAAAGGTTTTACCACGACAACAATTTGAAATACAGAAATGATTAGTGTCGACCAACTATGAACTTTGTTACATGAGTGTAGACTATTTTGTTTTTGATTAATTTTATATCAATTAATATTTTTTCCAGTGGTGAATATTTGAGTAATTTCAAAGAATTGTTACGTGTTTTTTATTATTGGAATAAGAAGAATAGAAAAATAAATACAGATTTACTCACAAAGAAACAGCCAAACATGTCTAGAGTATCATCTCGTCGCACCCGGTTCGAGGAAGAATTCGATGCAAAAGCCATAGGTTCCGGGCCTGTCAATCCGGTTTCATATTTCTGAACTTCAAGTAGGTCGACTATATTTTTGAATAAAATGCCCTGTTTGTGAACAGGATTGCAATTGCCCATCAATGATAATGCATTAAGAAAACTTAGCATTGCCAACATAATTGATTGTTGTATGGTCTTTCAAGATTAGACTGACGTATATCTTTGTCCCCTTCTAAGGAGTGCCAGTCAGTAAAAATCTTTCCAATGTTACACGGGTTTATATTGTGGTATGTTCTTAACAAATTGAGTAATTATCACATTGGCAGGATATACAATAAAGAGATGACCGGGCGGCGATTATGTATAAGAATATAGCAGCTAATTGTTAACTATTCTCAGTATCATATTCAAGTACAGTTTATTACTATGTGTTTTTCTTCAACTTTAGTGGCAACGTCTCACTGGTATTTCTATATCGCATTTGTATGTTATTTGATGTTAATGAATGATCTAGCATACTGAAAAAAATGTATAAACGGAGGTGCCATGTCTAAAACTTATTTATTCAATAATGATCTTTGAACAGGAGCTCTTCAAATATTCAACAACAGGGCTTTTACGAGATGTCCTCAAACGGAGGTGAGATATACATGTGAGGCACATATAACTGTGTGACTTCTGCTCGCAATAACCCACTCAGCATAGTCCATTGTACGTCGCATTCGGACGTGACGATGAGGGGACGACCTATAATGGACGTATTTGAAAGTTTTCCGGACGTTCTTTTACGTTTTACGCAAAAGCGTGATTCTTCCGTCCGACTCGGATGGTACGTCGATTCACCGTCTATTTTACATCCGCGACGAATAAGGACTTCCGGAACATTTGCATATGGGCCCAAAGAAGGGCAATGGGCTCAACATCCCTAGACGTCCAGCCGAGTGGAAAACGTGTGGATGTCTTATGACAATGCCCTACCTATTGTAAATTGCTGATATAAAAAGGTTCTTAATCAGGAGTATCCAGCGATTTATTCTGTGAAATATCTATTATTTTCAAATATATATCTTGTTGGCATTTTCACAGAACAGAAAAGATAAAATAGTGTATTTCAAATATGTTTTATTCTGCCAGTACATTTGTGCAAGTTGCTGGCACGTTCTTTTCTGGGTTCCTTGCTAGCAAATTACGAATAAAACCATTCAATAAGTACAAGTTATAATCAGATTTAAATGTGTTTAGAATTCTTTCGGGCCAAATACAGTAAAATAAGACGCTATTTCAAAAATGGCCCGTTGGGTACTCCTGCTTAATCATAAAGAAAAAAATGAAGCTACATACTATTAGCTCCATACCTGTTCATGGCAACAAATGTCATATCATTTGCTTAAGCAGGAACACTTTGGAGAAGAGAGTGCTTAGATTTTTGTATAGAGCAAAGTTCTACGGGAGACAGATTTAAGTTTATTTATGTAACGTAAATTTTGAATTTGTTATGAGTCAATGCAGCATTTTTTTTCAATGCCAGTGTCGTGCCGTTTATAGTTGTTAGTGAAAGAAAATGTATTTAAAACTGTTTTGTTGATTTTTCTTATCTAATCGCCCATATAGCTGTGAAATAAAAATGGTTAGTGATTTTGCTACAAAACTGTGTTTTTTCATACGCATTATTTAACTAAACAAGCCATTGTCGAGGGCGCAGACCGCAACCGAACGCCAACAGTTAGTGAATTTGCATGTCTTGATATAAAGTATAAACACAGTATAGTGCGTGGTTTTAAACCATTAAATAACGTCTTTCTCACAACGTTTTTCTCACAACATTTTTCTCACAACGTTTTTCTCACAATGTCTTTCTCACAATGTTTTTCTCACAACGTCTTTCTAACAGTGTCTTTTTCATCACGTCTTTCTCAAAAAGTCTTTCTCACATCATCATTCTCACAACGTAATGCTCACAATGTCATTCTCACAACATCATTCTCACATCGTTATGCTAACTTATTCCTATATACACGTACAAATGATTTTTTTTTGTTTTTCTCACGCCTTTTTCACAAAATCTTTCCAGCTATGTCTTCCTCACAACGTATTTCCCACAACGTCTTTCTCACCCCGCTGACCTAATATATTCGTCTACCCAACGTAGTCCTCACAACGTCATAATATGCGAGTAATCTTTCTGTGCTCCTATTCGTCTAAGTTCTGAACCCCGTAATTTCGCACATTTTCGGTCGATCAAATTGCCAGTTCAACATTGCACATCCCAATATATATTCTTTCACTATGGGAAGTTTTAGAACCCTAGGTCAGAGGCTTCATAACAAAACACTGCGGAATAGGGCTGTATAAAAAATCCCAAAATATCTCAACTTCGTCTAAATTTAGACCCCGTATTTTCGACATTTTTGGTTGATCGAACTGAAACCTCGGCGTTGCACATCTACAATATATATTCATTCACTGTGTAAGGTTTCAGAACCCTAAGACAAAGGCTTCATATCGAAGTGCTGCAGTTCCTGAGGATACCAACTTCCTTTGATCAAATCATTTTCAAGGTCTTTAACTGAATATACTTCTTTTCCTTATTTATATATCTGCCAGCAATCTGAAAATTTTCATCAGACCATCTCTTGTTGTACCCTTTGCTGAATTTGTGCGTATCAGTGGTAACGTTTACAGTATCTCCAATAGAATATTTTAACGGCTTTTCTCGGGATGTTGATGATTCATTCGTCTTAGGAGCTTTAAGTTTTTTGGTTTCGGCATATATAATCTGTTCAAGTCATTTTTTGTCTTCTTGGCAATCATTGCCTGTATTAATCTCCTTTTGATTGTGTATATTGCACGTTCAGCAAATGTGTCAGAATATGGTTTATCCCTTTCTTTTTAAGATATGTTTTCACGGTACCATTGGAAAATTCGGAATCTTTATTGGTTCGGAGATGCATAGGCTGCTGATTTGTCTGTTCAAATATAGATTGAAATGCTCCTTTACGATATTTCCAGTAAGTTGCTTAATAGGCCTTGTATAAACTTGTTTAGAAAAGCCATCGTTTTCTTTTAATATAATCTTTCATATAATCATTGTCAGCGTCAAACAAATAGTAGTAAAAAGGGGACAATTGTCTTTCTTCTTGCAAAATTAGTAATTGAATGTCTGTTTAATGTATACAGCTTCTGACTTTCGAGCCATTTTCTTATTTTTGCTGATGAAATATTTATATTATCTTCTTTTGCTTTGCGATAAAGCTTTTGAACTCCTGAAAAAAGACGCTGCACTCTCAGGGTTATAGATAATCTCTTTTAGATATTCGGCATCTGTAGTCATTCTAGATCGGTTTCCAAAGGTATTTCCATTTTTGTTGGTCCCAAGCTCTTGTGTTTTTGTTTGTTCTGTGGTAAGCCCGGAGGTGGTGCAGTGATTTCACTGCTTACTATGTTTGATCCAGGCTCAGCTGATTCAGAAGAATGTTCTAATGGCGTTTCACCTCGACCGTGTAAAATATCGTGTGAAGGTTCTGTGTTTTCGTGTGTTGGTTCTGTGTTTAAGTCTTCTTTTATATCCTTTTTATTGTCCGGCTTATCTGTTTCTTGATTTAGTAACATATCTTTGAGGTTTGAAGTATCACGTTGTTCTGCTTTACTATTAATATTCCGTTGTTCTTCTGTGTTAGTTTTGAGAAGCATTTCGTAACGCTCATAAGGCAGAAGCACACACTTTTCAGTCAATTTCATTGTACAAGCTCTAAATGTTTACTCTTAAGTAATGGGAGAGTATTTGCTGGAACCTTAAGTTGCATTAAATTTGAGAAATTTTCAACTAGTAACTCAACTTGCGAAGGTGTTATTGTATCTATCAACGCCCTTGCTTGATGTTTACTTGTCTTCAAAAAAAGTTCAATAAAATTTCTTTCAGCTATAAGTATTTTAGACATGTTGTTTCATCGACGTGCTGATGTCAAATGATGAAAATATTGTTTGATCAAAAATTTATACTTTGTATATTATTGTGTCTTCATTCGGAAAAACCTTTGTTCGTAGTTTGTATTGCTCATTCGATTTGGGGCTTAGATCTACAATTAGGTATGAATATGGCTCTTTGTGAACATCCATATAGGCTTCATGCAATGCATTGCCGAGACCTAATTGTCTCCCTAAAACCTTCATAGTATTAACATCTCGTGGATTTCGCATTATTATGAGATAGTGGGTGTTAAGATTTATTGTACGTGAGTGTTTACCAGGACAAAATATGTTTTGGTTGATGTAGATTACTGTACAATTCTTATGATGTGAAAATTTTGTGAACATTTTTTCCATGTCACTTGATTTTACGATAGATTCCATCATATCATCATAGACGATGACTCTGTGAGTCCCATCAAGAAACTCACTCATTTCCGTTTCATTTGGTAAGCCAGAATGGAACAATATTTCTTTATTCTCGTGTTGCATGTCATCATATGCTTTTTGGTATACACTATAACAGTACATGCTACCTGTAGGCTCAGGTTCAAACATTTGAGATTTATTGTCTAAAAGTTTATGAATAAACGAAGTCTTTCCGCTGCCGGTTTGACCGGTAACACTAATTGTACACGGACCATTAAACTTTATCATCTTGGCTGATCAGCATTCAAACTCGAAATGAAACAAATCAGTTTGATATTTGATATTTATTACATTATCACATGTTAATTTATTTTGACTCATTTCAAACGAGGACCAATCAAAACGTAATTATTGAGTGAAACATAATTTAATATCAACTGATTGGGGTTTACAGATACAAATACATTTGGTAATTCACAGATACAAATATATTTGTTGATTTGCAGTTCCAATGTTTTTTGTGCATTACACCCATGGATTACAATTGGGACAGTCTCTGGCTGCTCTTGGAGAAGTGTGGTCCACTCTGAGATAGCATTGAGCCGCTTCTTCAATTTCAGGGAATTCACGATCAAGCAATGCGAATTC
>LQRL01018780.1:0-16492 GCA_001703475.1 Hydroides elegans
GTATCCACACCTTGTTTTTTTGGTAAAGTCAAAGAAATGATTTTTATTCATCATTACCGTTCATATCAAAGCAAAAAGGCAGTCTCTAAGGTGACAAAAAAACGCCCCGGAACAAAAAAAGCCATTTAATGAAAAACCGCTTGAGGTGTAACCGATGCTCTATCGTTAAGCGTGGCTGCAATGTACACTGCATTTTAACATACTCAATAACATTTAATAAGGCCAAATTATAGATAGTCAGAAATGCATTTGAAAAGGTAAAAAGCCATCATGGGTGAAAACCGCTTCAGGTGTATGCACACCTTAAACAATTTTTGTTATGTCCGAATAAAAAGTTTTTTTTTATGAATCTCGTTCATATCGAAAATAAAAAATGATTCAGTTGTCTATGAAATTTATTTTATTGAGCATTGTTAGTTTAAGTGCATATAGAAATACATGTGAAACGGTAAAAAGCCATAAGGACAAAAACCGCTTCACGTATATCAACCCCTTTAAAATGTTTTGTTAAATCATAAGATATGTTTTTATCCTTTCCGTTCATATCGAAGCTTTACAACAGTATCGAAGGTGACAATAAACTTCTCGGGATTAAAAAAGCCGTTTAAAAGAAAACCGCTTGAGGTGTAACCCGATACTCTATTGTCAAGCATTGCTGCCATGTACACTGCAATTTAACATAGTCGATAACATTTATTCAGGCCACAACCTGGATAGTTATAGAAAAAGAGTTATAAAGGGTTATAAAGGTTAAAAGCCATCATGGGTGAAAACCGCTTCAGGTGTATCCATTCCTATAACAAATTTGGCTATGTCTTAAAAAATATTTTTTTATCATTTCCGTTCATATGTCCATGCTCACAAAAACAGTGTAAAAGGTGACAATAAACGACCCGAGACAAAAAGCCACTTTAAACAAAACCGCTTGAGGTGTAACTCGATCCTTTTTCAAAAAGCGGTGCTACAATGCGCAGTACAACTAAACATGCTCATTGTAATAAATATCAGCATAAACTAAGATGGCCAGAAACTCATATGAAAAGGTTAAGAGACATCTAGGGTGAAAACCGCTTCAAGTGTATCAATTCCTTTGAAATTTATATTACTAAGTCTAAGGAACCCTTCTATATCAATCCCGCTAAGATCGAAGCAATTAGACGTATCTAAGATTATAAAAAAATGTCTCCGGACGAAAAAAGCTATTTTGATTAAAACCGCTTGAGGTGTAACCCGACATTCTATCAGGAAAATAGTAGCTGCGATACGCACTGCAACTTAAGATGCTCAAAAAATAAATTTAAGCAACAACTTAGGCAGTTTGAAATACATGTGAAACGCTAAACGCCATGGTGTATAAAAACCGCTTCACGTGTATCAACTCCTTGGAATGTTTTCCTTAAGTCAAAGAAAGTCTTTTATTAAATTTCCCTTTTTATCGATGCTCAAACACAGTATCTAAGGTGACAATAAACGCCTCCAGACAAAATAAAGCCATTGAAAAGAAAACCGTTTGAGGTATAACTCGATCCTCTATCGAATATCGATAAGAATTTTTATAAGAGATCGATATTCTCCTATCTGCATCTTTATGGTTTTGAGAAAAGTAATACTATTCAAATATATAGATAACATTTGAATAACATTACAAGCGACAGCGCGCTAAAACGCACTAGTGTAACAATGACTGTAAGTGCAACCATGTGTCCAATTAACGCGTTGATAATAGCCTAACCCTCGACCCTTTTTGCAAAATTTCTTAAAACGAAATATAACGTAAACGGATCCTATAAAGAAACAATTTAATTCCAAGAAACGCTTCTCGTGTTACTTGTGGGTCGCAATTTACCCATTCCTAGCTTGATATCCGAAATCCGATTCCTAAACTGACAAATTGTATTTCTGTTATAGGATTTTTTTTAATTTGACAAAATAGTTTGTAACTAAGAACACACGAGAGGACAGCTTTTAACAGACGGAAAGAGGTGGATATAAATCAATATCGAGGAGTTAGTTTTTAAATTGTGCTTATCTATTCTCGAGGAAAGACACATAAATTCGGCAAGTCGGCATAAATCCCAGATGTAAAAAAAAAGTTGAATAATTCCACAATGTAAATTGTGCATGGCCCATATAAAACGCGAGCATTTATTTGATATGGTTGCACATGGTCCTTTTTTTGAGAATCAAGATTTCAATTTAATGCTTTCCTCGAGTTTTTTTACGTACCCATTCTCAATCAGTTGATTCACAGCTCCCAGCTTTAAATACAGTTAAATGACATGAAATTCAAACTCTTGCGAACATGTATATATGGTTTTGAACGGTTATATGTCACTTTTTACTATGCTTTTCAATGTGCAGGATTTGCTCGTAAAAAGTTGTTTGCCTACACAATTGAACATGTACACAGTGCTTTTCATCTTCAGTTTTGCTTTTGGAAATGTAATACTACTAATGTATTTACGATTTAAAGATTGTTATACACACGAGATCGCAAGAGCTTATTTTGAAACATACAGTAAACATGAAATATGAAAATGTATCACCTTCAATCAATGTGTTTATACTCCTATTTAATAAAGTGGTTTTATACAAGATTTAATATTTAATAGAGTGGTTTTATCCAAGATTTGCATGGTGTGATATGTGTTATATGTATAAAAACACCTTATAGCGATAAAATCCTTTCTTCATGCTATTTTTGTATATATTTCAAAGCACACCACTTTAAATGTCACCAAAATACATAAACAGGAAATGATATACTGAGTTTCATTACCCTGATCGACCGATGTGTAGGTACATATGTTCTTATACTTGACACACACGTCACTTTATCGAACGATTTTCATCCAGACATTGATAGTGGAAACATATTGATTGAAGGGTGACACTGCACCATTAGCTTTATCCAAACACACATACAGTCAGCTGGCGTAATGGTCTAGTGGTTGTGTTAATGGTCTCGTCATACGGAGGTTCATGGTTCGAGTCCCACTCACAGACTTTTTTTTGTTTGTGACCTTTTTACGCACAATTCACTATAAATGTTATTTGCATGATAACATATAAATGTAATGGCATATAAACAATAATTACGCAATCGGGCAATAACATGTGATTTGAAAATTACGAAAACTGTAAACCTGATTTTTGGTCAGACCAAGAGCAAAACCTACTTCACTCAGTCTGCCCACCAATGCTACCACATTGACTAAATTTATAATAATCATTTCTACGTATGACTACTTTTATATTTTACCTCCTGTGGTTTTAACGGCAACAAATCAGCATTTTCATGTGCTTTATTGGGCGATGTTTCCTCCTCGTACACATGTCTGTGAAGAACGTTAAATTTTTACGTTTTAAGCATCTGAGCAACTCAAACTTTTTTCATACAAAATTATAATTTTCATGTAAGATTATCACGACAGGAACATCTAACGATATGTGTAATTTATATGTTTTATTGGCCTGACGTCCAGATGGAAAATGAATATAACTAATAGCTTGATTTTTATATTAGTTTCAAAATGTAATCTTTCACTGAATGACAGTTTTTGTCAAACAAATGATGATCTAAGTGTTTCCTATCGTTTAGTAAAAACGATGAGTATTGCATATTTTTAAACATATATAAATTCACATTCACAATAAAGATGCGCAATACATCATCTTAAAATACAGAATCAAGATACACAACCATAGTCTGCCGTTACTTTATTTCCTCTTTCAGAAATACTTTTTAAATCCATTTATATATCTTCCTTGTGTGAGACAAATTGTGTAGTTATGAAAATATGCAAACCAAACCATAGGCTATCTGATAAGAAAGGCTCATAGTATATAATCGTAATAATAATCGTATTCTAATTGTGTATGTAAAACAAACTGACCAATTTTATCCCAGATTTTCTATAGAAACATGTGATTTCAAAACGGAGAAAAAACATATATATTTTGCTTATAAAGCGTTAAAAATGCTAAATAAGGCATTGTGTTAAACATGTTATCCCATGAATTTTATTTCCAACACTTCAACCCTTACAATGGGATACTTTGATAATCACATTCATCTTGAATAACATAAAATGCGACCATTAAACGTACATAAATTAGCAATGAGACCCTGAGGAATATGATTTGCATAGTGTGCGAGGTCCCATAAAAAAGTTCGAGGTTGCTTTTGAAAGCAAAGATTCAGCTGGATAACATTTCATTAGATATTGTAGTCGAGGATGTGATATCATGTAAAATACTTTTTTATGCTAAGCCTTGCAAAAACAATTTTGGAATATGTGTCAAGATAATACGTA
This sequence comes from Hydroides elegans, assembly GCA_001703475.1. Classification (NCBI taxonomy): domain Eukaryota; kingdom Metazoa; phylum Annelida; class Polychaeta; order Sabellida; family Serpulidae; genus Hydroides; species Hydroides elegans. The sequence goes on from LQRL01018780.1 coordinate 4,317, forward strand.
TTGCGTTTCATAATGTATGATACGTTTCATATTATACATAGTAATTCTAGATTGGTCAATAACCGGGAAATATTGTTGAATATAAAAACATAGAGGGGCCTTTCTTTTGAAGATCATCGAAACGTGCCTTGAATAACATACTCCTGTCAGAATCAACTTCGTCGACTTAAAAGCAGCATTCCATAGTGTCAATTGTGCGTCTCTGTGGAATATATTAATAATGAACGGAATACATGTGAAGATAGTCAACATCATTAGAAACACATATGAAAGGTCAGGGTGTTGTATAAAGATTGATGGTAAAAACGCAATGGTTTGAAATAACAGCCGATGTAAGACAAGGAAGGAGGCATATGGTCACCACTCTTCTTACTCATATGGAAGTATTATGCCCTCAGACAAACCTTAGGCGATAATAAACGAAACATGGTGGCAGTGAAAAAGTATCCGATATCCGGAACAAGAACTATCCGCGTTTGTAGACTATATAACTCGCGCGAAAACACTGATTAAAAGCTCCAGAAGGTGCATGACGAAGTTGCAGCTAGAGGTACAACGACCGGAATCCACACCGATGAGGGGGTTAATTTCTAGATGACTCGTATTTGATTTGCTCAACACATTCTATGCGGCATATTAGCTCGATTTGATGCCTTAAAACTCTATTTATGCACATTTAACCTTTCGGAAAGTAAGCAAAAAGATATATTAGGTTTTTGTTAAAACTGGTCGGTGGGGGTGGTCAAAATACATATCCATTCCAAAATGGTGGATATGATTTATATGAGACATTATGTTCTATAAGTTTAATGGCGTTCAATTCAATCAACACGTATAAAGCTATTTATTACATACCTGTATAAAGAACATATAAGAAAAAACCTAGAGTTATATATTTCCTTATGTCTTCACTATAGCCTCGTTTTCGACTTATCGCCCACTTTACGTGAAATTGCGTCAATTCAACTTTTCTTTGTAACACGTAATGCAAAGCGATTTTCATTTTATTTTTTATGAAACGATTGCACCGAACCAATCCGAACACTTATATGTTATGATCTGCGTCAATATTCCATATTTGGAGCATTATAGATCCATAGTTATCACTCTATTAATTAGTTACGCAATTATCAACAGCCCCTGTGGTGCAATGGATATGGTGCTCGCCTTCGAAGCGAGGGGTTCCGCGTTCGAGTCTCGCTCGGGGCACCAAATTTTATTTTTCATCAAACATTTTTTAATGAAATATCGAATAAAGAATTGTTTAATCTTTACTTACATTGATATTTGCTATTGATTTTTAATAAGAATTTCTAAATAATAAGTTTTAAAACAATGTTAACCTTGGCGTCTTAGATTTGACATCCACGTAAATGTACCGCAAAAAAACATATTTGATATTCGAAATAAACACTTTGGTGGATGAATCTTGTAGTTATTATCAAAATATATGGTTTATAATAACTCAGATTTACTAAATATCAAGTTTAAAACAATGTATGAAGACAGACAAAAACACTTTTCGTGATGCCTTTACTTGGGTTCGAACCGGGGACCCACGGATCATAGCAAACCAGCCAACTTAATGCATTTCAAATCGAGCCCAATAAGGACATATCTAATGTTTAATATGTGAAATTGTGAATAAATCGTACAAAATATAGATTAATCTTGTCATGTTTCAATTTTCAGGTGCTTTTGTCCAAAAATAAAAGAGTTATTAATGATTAAAAAGTGTAAACAAACGTTGTTAAGTGCGAATAACGCAAAAAAACATGATTGTCCATCGCTCTAAGCGACTGAGCTAACGAGGCTAGCTGCTTTTGGTGCGCGACATTAATGTATTTAGATCGATTTTTCTTTATGGAAGGTATGTAATAAAGCGAAGACGCCACTCGATTATATATTGAAGGGAATTATAACACTCTGTCAGCCAACTCTGAACTCACCCTTCGGGTTCGGTCAGATTTGGCTGACAGAGTGTTATAATTCCCTTCAATATATAATCTCGTGACGTATTCGCATTATATCACTTCAATCCATAGATTTGATTATACAAGGAAAGATATTTTGGCCTTCATGAGCATTCAAAATATTTGGCACCTTTATTCAAACAAGTCAGCTTGGGGATTCAGATAGCTAATAGCCACTCCCTAAAAATCGTAATCATGAGGCTAGGGCGTAGAAATCGACCAACAAATTTTCTTAGACATGTACGGAATTTTTGTTTTATTCATTGACTGAAAATTTTAGCTACAGATTTACCAAAGGTTCTTTTAACGTGATTTTTCTACCAATGTCGTACTTTAAATAACCAAAATAAGCAAAACTTAATTTTCAAAACTATTGATAATGCCAGTAGCCATGACAAGTTTGGCAAATATTCGCAAATTTGCCATAAGTGAAATATATAAATATCAAGTTTTCGATTCGTGCAACATATTAAAAGTTATAAATAAGCGAAAAAGTCAGCTTAAAACACACTATATACATACGAGTCATACAGAAGAGCCATTCTGTGGTCAGTACTCAAAATATGTGGCTTTCTTGGTCCCAAGTAGGCTTGGGGTCAGATAGCCTAAATACTGTTCCTCAAAAGCAGGTGGATTTTAACAAAATTTGAGCAAACTATAAAGTATGTTCATATTGTTTTTAAGCAGTTGATTAAATGTGTGTTTACAATTTATAAATATTTACTAAAGGTTCAAAATAGAAACACATTTGTCAAAATTAAATCGGAGAGCATAAACATGACTTGAAAGAGATATGCATTATGAGAACCGAGATCGATTACCAATAATCTCCCTATTTTATCTTTGAGCAAGACAAAGATGATGTCATCTTTGCATTACTTATACAAACTAAATCAAATGAAGTGTCAATTAAGACTGTTGAAAAGGTCAGTTTTAAGCTTGGACCGCTGCTAGGACTATATCAGTAATTAACTAGGCCAGGGCGTTAATTATACCAGAATAGTGTATCAATAAATGATGTTTCATCATTTTAAAAGTATTTTACTAATTCAATCGTTTGAAATCTAGTATGATATGTACAAGCTGATCAGCCTTTAGAAATAACAGTATACTCTTTATTTTAAAAAGGTAGAATGTTCAGTTATCGTTGAAACATATGGTTAGCACTGAAAGGCATGCATGTATACAGCTTTTCGCATAAACGACAACACGGTCAATGTGTAAATCATCAAACCGCATGTAACACTGCAGTGAAATGGCTCATGGGTCATCTAGCCACTGACTGCCTACTTGCTTGAAAACTCAAAACAAATCATCTACCGGTAGCTATTTCACAACTCGATTTTCGCATGCGTAGCTATTTTTTGCAGATCAGTTTTTTAGCTTTCGTTTGAGACAATCAACTTACTCTAATAAGGTAAGTTTTCCCTGCATACAGATTTCATCATATTTGAAAGGCTAGAATTTAAAGAATAAGAATTTAAATAATACATTGATCGAAAATAGGGATAAAATGTCCGTCAACAATTTCATACGATGTCTAAAAAGCAGCATTGCATATGCGGGTCAATAGTCGTCCAGGTGACGTATTTCAACAATGCAAAAGGTTTCGAAATATATCTTATATCTTTCCAAATGCCTTAAATGCTAAGATAGGATTTATATCTTTTCTAAATGTCTAGCATGTTTCATCTGATATTTTTTTTCGGACTATTTTATAATCCTTCACATGGAATGAACGTACTCCCTGCGTACGACTTAAAATCGACGTGAGCGCAACGTCCTTTCCTTGAACTTGATGACACACTACCTTTATATGAGTCCTAATTAGAGCGACCCCGTGACATCCGAGGGCGTATTGTTATTTTCTATCATTTTCTGTTCGTTTTAGAATGACGAGTAGATACCCTGGAATCTATGGGTATTAAAACATTATTGGTCGATACAACAAACGCCTCGGTAATGTCTCAATTCTTCCAATATGATGCAAAAATGTAAAATATAGATTTTCATTTTAAGTAGTAGTTCAAGCAACATTCATCTGAGAGTTCCTTCATGGCTCTCATCTTATCGATGGAAAAAATGTACTCTTCGAATATTAAAACAAACTGTCTTCAGCGTACTAAAGGTCTACTAATGGCTCTTGTGCGGTTATTTGTGGCGTATACGTGCATTACGCATTCAGACTTTTATTGTGTATATAACCTTGGGGCATAAAGCATTAAGGATGTCATTGAATATATGAGTACATTCAAAAGTATGAAAAGCTCACACAAAATATGCTTAAAATATCCATACATAATGCACTCTTAAAGAAGCTTCTTACGCTTCTAAGTGTGCATTTTTTAAAAATTCGTGACGTATTTTATGAAGCACATATAGCAGCATGCATGAAACGATACAGACAAACCCATATAATACTAGCGTGCAAAAACTCTGGTATTAAAAATAGAATTATGCTCTGTAGGTCGGATTCGAACCCGGGACCCCGATACTATGAAGCTGAAGCCTTGCCACGGAGCTATTCCGTATGCATGTAAATTATAGTTCTAGTGTGTGTGTGTGTGTGTGTGTGTGTGTGTGTGTGTGTGTTTGATAACATCCATTAAAACGAATGGTGTGATTCATTTACAAAGAAAAATATGTTATCGGTCGTAATCGAGCTAGGAACCTCTTTCTTATAATGTTCAAGCCATTACCATTGGGCCATAACTTCCATCTGACAAATTATTTTGTGAGAAAAGTGTTCGTTTCGATTACAATAAATCAGTAATGAAAAATAGGTCGGATTAGAACCTTGGAGCCCGACCAATGAAGCCGAAGCCTTGCCACGGAACTATTCCGTATACATGTAAACTTTAGTTCTATTATGTGTGTGTCTGATTACATCTATTAAAACGGATGGTACAATACGTGTACAAACCAAAAAACGTTTCATCGGTCGTAATCGAACTCGGAACCTCTTTCTTATAAAGTTTAAGCCATTACCAATCCGCCATCACCTGCACATGCAAATTATTTTAGCAGAAAAGTGTTTGTTTTGATTACACTAAATCAGTAATTAAAAATAAAATATGCTCTGTAGGTCGGATTCGAACCCGGGACCCCGAACTTATGAAGCTGAAGCCTTGCCACGGAGCTATTCCATATACAGTAAACGCGCTTTATAACTTTGCATCGTGTGGGCGTGCGGGCGTGCGCACGATAGGATTTTAGCGTGGACAAAATTCGATTTAAGCGTGGAGTGATTTAAGCGTGCGGGTGTGCGGGCGTGTGGGCGTGCAAGCGTGCGGGCGTGGATAAACAAACATGATCATGTCCAATATCTATATCATATTTGAAAAATAATATTATATTACATATAAAAAGAATACATTCTTGACAATTATTTAATATTTTGAACACCTAGTTATTCGGCCGGCAGCATGTTCCTCATCATGAAGACTGCTTTAAGTGTTTCTTAAGTTTAAAAAAACAATTAAATATGAGTTTTAGCTTATAAATGTTTATTTTCAATTCCTTTAACATATTTCATTTTATTATTACAAGAATTTATATGATGTACATATTCTCTTTAACGAATTTGTACACATAAAATGATACATCGATGTTATATAATTAAATGCTTCGAGATCAATTTAATCTTTATATGGGAATTAAAATATGTGGTAAAGGTATTGGTTTGGTAGTTGCTCAAGTGATAATGGAGGCATATAGCAAAGTGGTGAAATGGCTATACCTTGCATTATTTATATACATACATTAGCGGGCGAGCGTGCGGGCGTGCGAGTGTGGACAGAAATGAATTTAAGCGTGGAGTTATAAGCGTGCGGGCGTGGAGTATTAAGCGTGCGGGCGCGGAGTGGCAAAGTTATAAAGCGCGTTTACTGTACATGTGCATTTTAGTTCTATTATGTGTATGTCTGATTACACCCATTAAAACGAATGGTGCAATTCATGTTCAAATCAAAAAACGTCTCATCGGCCGTAATCGAGCTAGGAACCTCTTTCTTATAAAGTTTAAGCCATTACCAATGCGCCATCACTTGTATATGCAAATTATTTTGTGAGAAAAGTGGTTGTTTCGATTACACTAAATCAGTTATGAAAAAAATATGCTCTGTAGGTCGGATTCGAACCCGGGACCCCGACCTTATGAAGTTGAAGCCTTGCCACGGAGCTGTTCCGTATACATGTAAATTTTAGTTCTATTTTGTGTGTGTCTGATTTCATCCATTAAAACGAATGGCGTGATTCATGTACAAACCATAAATAAAGTCTCATCGGTCGTTATCGAGCTAGGAACCTCTTCTTATAAAGTTTAAGCCATTACCAATGCGCCATCACTTGTATATGCAAATTATTTTGTGAGAAAAGTGGTTGTTTCGATAACACTAAATCAGTAATGAAAAAAAATATGCTCTGTAGGTCGGATTCGAACCCGGGACCCCGACCTTATGAAGCTGAAGCCTTGCCACGGAGCTATTCCGTATACATGTAAATTTTAGTTCTATTATGTGTGTGTCTGATTTCATCCATTTAAACGAATGGTGTGATTCATGTACAAGCCAAAAATAAAGTCTCATCGGTCGCAATCGAGCTAGGAACCTCTTCGTATAATGTTCAAGCCATTACCATTGGGCCATCACTTCCATCTGACAAAGTATTTTGTGAGAAAAGTGTTTGTTTCGATTACAATAAATCAGTAATGAAAAATAAAATTATGCTCTGTAGGTTGGATTCGAACCCGGGACCCCAACCTTATGAAGCTGAAGCCTTCCCACGGAGCTATTCCGTATACATGTAAATTCAGTTCTATTATGTGTGTGTCTGATTCCAACCATTAAAACGGATGGTACAATTCATGTACAAACCAAAAAACGTTTCATCGGTCGTAATCGAACTCGGAACCTCTTTCTTATAAAGTTTTAGCCATTACCAATCCGCCATCACCTGCACATGCAAATTATTTTGTCAGAAAAGTGGTTGTTTCGATAACACTAAATCAGTAATGAAAAAAAAATATGCTCTGTAGGTCGGATTCGAACCCGGGACCCCGACCTTATGAAGCTGAAGCCTTGCCACGGAGCTATTCCGTATACATGTAAATTTTAGTTCTATTATGTGTGTGTATGATTATATCCATTTAAACGAATGGTGTGATTCATTTACAAGCCAAAAATAAAGTCTCATCGGTCGCAATCGAGCTTGGAACCTCTTCTTATAATGTTCAAGCCATTACCATTGGGCCATCACTTCCATCTGATAAAGTATTTTGTGAGAAAAGTGTTTGTTTCGATTACAATAAATCAGTAATGAAAATAAAATTATGCTCTGTAGGTCGGATTCGAACCCGGGACCCCGACCTTATGAAGCTGAAGCCTTCCCACGGAGCTATTCCGCATACATGTACATTCTAGTTCTAGTATGTGTGTGTCTGATTACATCCATTTAAAATTAATGGTGTTATTCATGTACAAACCAAACAAAACGTCTCATAGGTCATAAAGTTTAAGCCATAACCATTGCGCCATCACTTGCACATGCAAATTATTTTGTGAGAAAAGTGTTTGTTTCGATCACACTAAATCAGTAATGAAACAAATATGCTCTGTAGGTGGGACTCGATCCCGGGACCCCGATACTGTGAAGCTTAAGCCTTGTCACGGAGCTATTCCGTAAACATGTAAACTTTAATTTTAATATGAGTGTGTCTCTGATTACATCCCCTAAATGAATGTAGCGATTCATGTTCAAATAACACGTGCAATGCAACGTGACCTTTGTGCGATACATTGATCGATTAATGCTTGTCGATACTTTCAGTACCCGATGCATGTTCATGTTCAATGGGCTTTGTGCACAATTTTTAGACATATTATGTGCATGAAATGTTTATGTAAGAATTTAATGTTAATAATTTAAAGGGTGTGTTTCATATTAATTATGTTAGAATAACTTAATATCTTATGATTGTATAAACTATGAGGAATAACATGTGTCAGTGAATATATTAATTAAATGCCTTAGAGCTCATTATGATGTTCTTAATGTAAACAATGCTTTATTAAAAGTGAGTATTTCTTGCACAGATGCTCGACAAAAAATTCCTAAATATGAAAACAGCTGATACATTTTACTGTTAAATCGTAATATATGATTCAAAAGTGTGTTTTTGCTATCAGAATCTGTAAGAAACATATGGATATAGTGTTTGGATTCGGATACCTTCATAACTAAACATCAGGTATACTCAAATTTTATTTATTCCATGAAAATCATTTCAAAACAAGAAGAGTAACAATGTGTATATTACATGAACATGAAAGTAAACAAACATTATTGACATTATTGACATAAAACATTTTGCGACCACACTGGTTTAGTGCATTAATTTATCGAACTGCATATTTACATGTTGCTTGGAAACACTGTCACTTTCACTTTCGCTTTCCAAAATCCCTTTTATCACCCTTTTCAAATGCGAATATTATCATTTTCATATGTTGTCAATATAAGTTTAAGAAATAAATAGAAGTAACCAATAACTATCTTTTAAATGATATATTTGCTTTGTTGTAAAAATGAATTGTTTTCCCAAATGGAGCCTCTGCCAAAATGCATATGAAAAAGTGTTGATCTGTACGAATAAGTAACCTTTTTAAAAGTGATAGAAATAAAATCACAGAAAATGTCATGTATCAATTAATGTTTTTTAGTATCAATCGATGTTCAATCTTCAACATTCTAGCGTGTATTTCAAATGTTCTTTGTCTTTGATAGAAAAAAAGATGGTTTTAAAGTTCAATAAGTCACATAATTTTTATCAAAACGCAACTCGTTATACATTGGCAAACTGAACAGAAAATGAATGGATCGAAATATCTAAATGTATAAGACAAAACAAACAAGACATTTTTAGATCGTTGTCATTTACTTACATGCTATGATATACATTATCATGTCATTTGAAACAAATATTTTAAAAGGTTTTAGAAAGCCAAAATAAATGAAACAATGAAACAATGAATTTTCAATGAAACAATGAATTTAATGAACTTTTAGATATGCAATAATGGCATATAAATACTATATATACATACGAATGAATACAATACAATTCATATACACAATTCAAGTATACAAATTTAATAAAAAGGTGCGGCAATTATCCTTTATCACAAACAAAGAACAGGCGAATAATGAAGTTAAGAAAACTTATATGAAGTTAATATCGAACTAAAATATCGATTCAAAAGCAACATTGTAAAACGATATTGTCGATCAATGTCCCTTTATTTATTTAATTTTATATATCTGGAAAGTCATCAGAAACCTCAAGGCCAAATGGGTTTTAATGAATTAATAAAATAATACACGAAGTATGTGTTAATCTATAATAATAGCATTATGAAGCCACTCGTCAACGAATAAACGCAATCTCATCAAGATGCTATCCGTTTTTATCTGATATACCATGTATGGTCTAAATATAACTCTGGAACACTTAAATGATTATGAATGATCACTAAATGGATATATATTACAATTATAAGTCCCGCTTTACCCTCATAAGAGCAATGACACTAACTCGAAAATACAAACTTCATATCAAAATCCAAAGACCAACTGACTTAAAATTTCTTAACCTAGTTTATGTGTACCTACATAATCCAACCATACACGTGATTAAACATGATTCGCAGGGCGTTTGCTGAACAAATATCGCAATGCCGACTCAAAAACGTCCAATCCAAGAGGATGTGTGGAATCACGTAAGGGCTGTATAGTTTCACTGAGTTCACGATAAATCGAAGGTTCAACGGGGCATTCTATATCATCCAATTCAACTAATGACGTAAGACGCTCCAGCTCTGGCATGGGCATATCCGCAGCATTGTCACTCGTATGCGATTGAGTTTCAGAGTTTGCATGTTCATAAATAGCCCTTCCGGCTGTAGAAGACCGACCGGATTCCAGCACTCCTCTCGTCCACAATTGAATCGGCGATTTTCCTCCTTCCGTAGAAACAGGATGCCGATTAAATGCCTGCGTAAAGTCATCTAGACTTCGTTGAATAATGGGTTTGTAGCAGTAATGTAATGCGAATAAGTGGATCGGGTCATTGATGTCCAATATGCCACTCGCTTCCAATGACGAAAATAAGTCATGAAACACGCATAGGCTTCCTTTATACACATCCACCCATGCTCTCTCGATGCGCTGATTGTGAACGGATCGTCCAACTATTACACTTCCACGATTAGGTCCGTTATGTTGAATCATCTTTTCCGCAACCTGTGGATAAAAGACAAACACTTTAGAATGTATATACCAAATGTTACAAAACAAATTTCTACATTTTTTAGCCATGTAATAAGGTTCTTGATTAAGTAAATATGCATATATAATAAATCAATAAGGTGACGTTGACAATGTTATGAGAAATACTAGACTTTTAAGAAGATTTTTTAAGAAGATTATTAATGATATTTCATATTTCTTCGGCTGCAGGCTTTGTGTCTTCGATGCCTAGGTTTTAAAACTTTTTAACAATAAAATACTGTACCTTGACATTTTCGACTCCTCTATCAATTCGAATTCTTGAGGGCCAGGAATAGCGTTCAACCGCCTCCAAAAATCGCTCTAGGACAGTGTTGCTTCGATTGTTAGTTGCAACAGCCAAATATGTCATTAGTCGACTGTAACCGTCTACACATCCGTGTATGACAAACTTCCATCTGAAATAAATATTTTTCATAATATATATCCAAACTCATCAGGGACGTTGACAACCTAAGTGTCGCTCCCAATAGCGCAATGACCTGAATAAAATAAACTGTTAGGTGCATTAGACCACCAATCAAAATTTAAAGGTTAAATGGTTGCAATACAATTTAATTTTGACTAACTTGCTTGATTTCATATAACAAATTAAATTTAGTATACATAGTAAAAGTTTGCAATATGCTGATGACAAATAAACAAAATAATTCTCAATATTACAGTTATGATATTTACTTACCTGATTAGCTTGTGATTTCCATCAATATGCCATAGAGCATTTGGACCAGCGACTTTGTAAACCCGTCTTTTCACGCAATTACCAAATCGTAATGCGACGTTTGCTGCATCCGTGCGTAACATGGACTCTCTTACACGTTTGTAGGTCACCTTGATGCCTTTACTGTCGAGTCTAGACCTCACAGATCTTTTGAAATAAAGTAATGTATCAATGTACAATTTATCAATATTTAATTTACTCTGTGTCACGTCACTTAATGTGTGTCACACCCCGTTTACCCTATGATTTAAAGGCTATGAAAATTGTTCTTTGAGACACAACTAAGACATTTTATTCCCCATATTATTCATGTTAAAACCTGTTTACAGTTATTATTTTATAGCCCTTTTTACTAAGTCAGTGACCAACTTAACACTTCCAGTAAACCAAAATGTGTCGATTTACATATTTTATAAATTCCAGTATATTCAAACTAACTATAATTACAACTTATTTTATAGTCATGGGTATTGTTTTAAACGTAACTCTGTGTCTAATTTGCCTTTTCTTATGTCGTATTTCAATATGCCCATCCACTCACCTGTATCCCAAATTTCTGTTATATGCAGTTAGCTCCTTCACCTTGGCATCAAGATCAGAATCAGAAACGTCTGAGTACGTCCCTTTCACACTCATCTGAAACGCCCTTTCAAAATACAAAAAGCATAAGAATAAATATTCAACTGCAAGAAAATGTTTTTTTGTAACTTTGTACGTACAAATTAGCTTTATCAGCAGTGAAATATGCTGTAAATCTAACTTTGGAATATCAGATAAGATAGATCTCTCTATGAAATTAAAAATGCCTATTATATTATCTTAACGTCCCGATGTTTGACGTGAGACAGTCTTACTCATATAAGATAATTTAAAGCTCACTGAAATCTGCTATAGACTGTACTTCTTGAAACACCAAGCATTTTTGCGATGTCCGTTCCACTGAAATTGGCCTCAAGTAATTGTTGAATTTGATCGTTAGTTATTTTGAACCTAGGTCGCCCAGGAGCAGCACCCCGTTCAAAGGGAACTTGGTAACCCTGATTGGCGTCCTTTGTGGCCTCATATTTCTTTAAATTGATGATATAATTCTAAAGAAAAAGTATAAACATATTATTAAATAGTGCATACATAGTCCAATA